>VWZE01005840.1:152170-168933 GCA_013396675.1 Eubucco bourcierii
GCTACATCTCTTTTTCTAGGTGAAGGGAACTTTAGGTA
Source organism: Eubucco bourcierii (assembly GCA_013396675.1). NCBI lineage: Eukaryota > Metazoa > Chordata > Aves > Piciformes > Ramphastidae > Eubucco > Eubucco bourcierii. The sequence continues at coordinate 152,209 of VWZE01005840.1, forward strand.
ACTATCACTGTTCAAAAGCAATCATCTTAGCTCATGTAGCAGGTTTTTTATTTATTTAGTTTTGGGTCGAAATTGAAAAAACAATGATAAAGGTATACATAAAAATAGAGACAGAAAGAAACAATGTTCTTCCACATGCATAAATAGTGTCAATAAAAGGAGAATAGAAAGTAATGGAGAATCTAACCCTGATTCAAATGTTGCAGTCAACACATCTGAAGGAGTGCCATTAGGTCTCAACAGAAGAAATGAGACTGCTGAATGCTTAGTATCTAGAAAAATAAGTCAGAGTAGTCTGTGTATTTTATTACCTGAAGCCTCTGAGGTCCCTGCTGTCAGGCAAAAACAGTAGAATACACAGGTAGGTATCCCAAAGTGTTATTCCTGAGTGTGAGCAAAGTACTGATTCAAGAGAAACTCTTGACACAGCCTGTTGACTGCCAGGATATGACTATTTCCAGTTTCACTGCCTGGAGTACAGAAGCACTGGAAGACATTTATTCATGTAATTATTACTGCTTATTCATGGTTGTATCCCATGCTGTTGTTTCTAAAATGAAAGAGCGTATCTGAGAGATGTTACAGCAATTGAAGTGAAGGTATATTGAGGTATATATCTAGTTAATCTGTACATGCTTTTGCAAGTAATAAGAGAATTACTGTTTTTCTTTTAACTAGACCTGTTGTACAAATAATTAACATGCCCTTAATGTGCTAGGAAAGCCGCTGCGAATAACAAAGGTGACTTTTTTTCCTGATGACATTTGAGATGCTGTTTGCTACTTAGGAAACTATGGCTCTTGGAAATATCTTTTACATGTATTATTTTTCTGTATGTGTACATGTCTGTATGTCTTCTGCAGGCTGGAACAAGAAATACAGAAATTAGAAAGTGAGGAATCCCAAATATCTGCCAAAGAACAAATCATTTTGGAGAAGCTAAAGGAGACTGAGAAATCCTTTGACAACTTGCAAAAGGTATTTAAAAAAAACAAAATCAAAACAACCCCCACAAAACACATTTGGGCACAGACTGAACCTGAGTTACACCCTTAACAGTGTTTGAAAGCAGCAGTGATAATTCATGCAGTTAGGGGAAGATTGAGGGCAGCTGCAGAGTATGTAGCTCAAAATAGAATGAAAAGGACTAGAAAAGATACAGAGGTGTTAGATCTATTTTGGTTGGATTCTTTGGATTTCCTTTTCTCAGNACTATCTTGCTATCTTATCTGCAGAGAAATAATGAGAGCTTTTGTCTTCATTGGAAGACGCCAGCAGGCTCCTGAAAGACATTTCAAACTTCCCTGCTTCCACCATCACCCCAGAGGTGGTGGTGTTTGCCACAGATGCTTCTTCTGAGCCTTACTGCCTGCCATAAACATCAGTGCTCTACTTTTAGTTACACCATGTCCCTCGCAGCCTCTAAGGCCACTGAAACCTGAGGAGCCGCATCCCCAGCAGCCCATTTAAAGAAATAAATGAAACAGAAACAAAAATGTAACACCAAAACCATAAAGACAAACCTAGCAAAAAAAGTCAAGACTTCATGCAATTTATACTGAAAGTATTAAAGATTTAACCAAACTTTTTTTTTTTTCCCTTCACAGAGTTTCTCACACCAGGATGGTGGTAAGTGCGTTTTTATTATTGTATACCTTTGGGCTTAGCAAGATTTACTACTTTAGCTTTGTTGCAAAGGTTTCCAGAGAAAGGGTTTTTCCCTTCATTGTGTGTTCCTGATTTATTGGTAAAGCCATTACCTTTTTTTTGGGTATTGCTGCAGTGCAAACACAATTGTCACTATTGTAGTGAAACAGTGTTGCTTTGGCAGAGCTCCTTAACTTCCTGAGTGCACACAAGAGGAAAGAACAGCACGGATGACTTAAAACAGACGTCGTATGACTCCTGTGTTATTGCCCCTTTCGCCACACGGTAGCCCTGCATTGTAGACTGCTTTCTACTTCTCTGTGGTCAATCTTCTCTCTTTCATGTGCTCATGCTCTGTTCATAAGCAGTTAAATCCAATGAGGACTGTTTGTATTATGCAGGAACAACTATTAAAATGAATGATGCTCTCTGTGTAATAATTCTTATGGAATGAAAACCTCACATGAGTGGATGAGGATGCGGTAATTCCTAATTCATTAATTCAGTGTCACACTATGTGTGATTAGTCAAAAAACTGAGCTATAAATGTAGGTGCCTGAATGAGCAAATCATACAGCTGGTTCCCAGGAAGCTAGTCCCTTGTAGTGCCTGTCCAGGACATTTAGGAGCAAGGAAAGGGTCAATATTAGCTCTTCCAGCTGCTGTAAGTCATGCCCAACTGTACTGTCAGTATAGCAGAGGAATATCCTGACATTAAAGCACTGGGACACAATGGAAGGTTAATTTGCAGTATGTGAGCTGACTTGGAGGTGTCTTTTTGCTGTGATTAATATTACTTGGTAAGAGGATTTTCTTTTTTAACTTAAATTTCCAGTTCAGCAGTTTTTATTTCTGTAGCAATATAATTCAAGTTTTACAGTAAATCCCATAGTCAACAAAATAACATGAAATTTAGAAGTCTAGATACAATGACTCCTGTTATCTGCTGCACTAACAAATGATAAATTGTCCACAGCACAGACAGGGAATGAATAACTCAACTGAGAATATATAACAAAACTGAAGATAGTGAATCAGTCTGCCTAGTATTTATTAATATTTTCACTTGGAGATGTGGTTTCTGCATCCTCATATATATCAGCTGATCTGTTTTTATCTCCAAGGAGACTTTTGTATGTATCCTTCCTCCTGGAGCATTTGGATTCGGTAACCACAAAGTAAATAAAAATCCAGAAGGGCAAATATTCTGTACCTGTGCAGAGTTGCACTCTGTTGCCAAGTTTCCAAAAATAAAAGGAACGGTGTCTATGGGAAATAGCACCTGAAGCATGTTTTTATAACTCCTGTGAGTTGCAGTCTGTCTCTTCATGTGTGCTGTGATAAAATAGGAAATAAAGGAAACCCCATCTAGCAAATGTGAAGCAGTAGTTTCCCCAAAGCTATTTTCTTGAAGGAATTTGGCATTTCACAAGTTTCAAGAGGAGCTTCACTGCTCCCCAGATTTTGCCTCCTTTCAGTGCATCCTCCCCTCACAGACTGAGCTAGAGCCAAGGATTATTGACAGAGAAATTACAGTGCCTCCAGAGTAAATGTGGAAACTGAGGGAGCATAGGGTAAAGATAAGTTAACTGGCACCTCTTCTTTTGCACACCATTTGCTTTATACTTCTCATTTCTTCCTCTTGGCAGCTTGTCCTTGTGGGCTGATGTAGGCATGGATTGTTCTGTAAGCAGCACTGTACTCTTCTCCTTGAGGGATGACCAAGGCTGCAAGCTGTCCTGTTAGCCTTCCCACTGTGAGCACGATGTGACTATGCATCTTCATATGGTGAAGGTTGAGCAGACCCTCTGTTTTCTGTTCTCTAAAAACAGCCTACCAGGGTAGCTGATTAGAGGAGGAAGAAAACACATACGTAGTTAGCTGCGACCTCTTTGGTATCATAGGTTATTCTTTCCATCAAATATATGTAAGATTTGCTTTGTTGCAGCAGGTCAGTTATCTGTCTGGTACCACCTGTAACACATGCTGCATAGGTACATGGTAGCAGCTATTGGATTGTACAGCAAGGCTGTGTGATACAAGCCAACATCAACCTTTTGGAGCAGTTTCTTCAACTACTTCCACATCCCGAGTGGCAGCTTTGAGTCCATAAATCTCACATTGTTTTACTCTGTGTCCATCTCTTCCTTTATTCTAAACAAACACAGAAAGTGATTTATCTCATCATGATGTCCGTGTGCATGTTTTTGTGCCATAGGTATGGCTGTGACAGTGCTTCTGAGTGTACAGAAAGAACAAATATGGGGAGTTTAGAAAGGGTCCAGGAAAAGGCTGCAAGGATAAGGGAGAAATAGTGGTGAGTGCCAGTGGCAGATCAAGCGACTGTCTGTACCCTTCCCAAACATCCCAGAAAACAACTGTGTTTGTCAATGAGTATTTCTGAGCTTGAAATCATCCCGGCACAATAAACACAAGTACAAACAGGGTACAAACACACTTTGCCTTCATAGATCACTGAGTGGGGGAAAGCAGAACAGAAATGCTGAGGCTGCAGGCTGTAGCCATGTCGTCTGCAGCAGTGCTTCTGCCAGCTCCTTGATATCTTGTCACTGGCAAGCTCTCCATTAAACAAGACCAGAGATGGTGCTCAGAATTACACTGTTTTGTTGCTGCTCAGGTCTGTAGTCAAACCCAGACATTCTGTAGGGCTACACTGCATGAAGAGCATGAGAAAATGGTGAGGACAAAGCTCTTACTCTGTGTGTACATATGTTTATGGCCCTATGTATACATAAAATAAAAGCCACGTTAAAATGTGATATAAACCCCTTGGCTGCTTAGGGGTAAATGAATCATCTGCATCTTTGGCTGTCTGTATGCAAGCTACATATTACTACTTCAGTCAACACACAGCAGCTACAATAGAGTAATTCTAGAGTTTACACAATCCTCTGTTTGCATTTGGTATGTATTAGTATTTGGCAAAAATGTGGCACTGGAAATCTGGCCTGCATTGTTTAGCTCCCAGTGCATCACTCAGAGGCTCTTTGACTCCACTGACCTTGATCAGCTGTGCAGGCCAACAGCAAAACAGACAAGCATGTCCTCAGAGGAGCCAGATACAGATCTTCACAGGGTGTTTTCCACATGTCTTGTAGAGACTCTTTAGCAAATGCTTTTGAGTTGTAGGGGTATAGGGAACTAATTTAATTCACCACAGTTCAAAATACCTACCTGTATCTGCCACAATTACAGGACCGCTGACAACCTGAGTAAAACCCATTAACCACCACCATCTTTCGAGTGCAACCTGTTAGCCAATTTCCTACCCATCCTGCAGACCACTCATCCAATCTCTGTCTTGCCGGTTTGTCCGGGAGAAGAATACGAGAAACAGTGTCAAAAACTTTGCTGAAGTCCATGTAAACAACATCCACTGCTCTTCCCATGTGGGCAGGTGTTCATTTGTTGCAGAAGGTGACTGGGTTAGTCTGGTATGAGTAGGCTGGCTTTTCCCAATCACCTGCTTCATGTAGTTCATAACAGCTTCTAGGAGGCTTCACTCCATCACTTTCCAGGAAATTAACAAAGACATGGGCCTGCAGATTCCTGCATCTTCCTTTGGTCCCTTGCTGTAGACAAGTGCAACATTTTCCCTCTTCCAGTTGTCAGGGACATCCCCTGGTCTCCATGACTTTTAAATACCACAGGCAGCAATCTTTGCAACAATGTCAGACACTTCTCTTAGCACCCATGGGGCAGATTATGACCATGTTGATAGATCTATGTGGATTGAGCCCTTGCAAGAGGCTGTAGACCAGCCTTTCATCTGCTACTGGCAGGTCAATATGTGGATTGTCACAGCTGCTTGATCTTCAGATCTGCCTTGTCAACATTGCTAGTGACTGCCCTATTCAGTAGTTAGCCTTTATCTTCTCTGGGCTTCTGCTTACTGATCACAAACGTGAAGGACTCTTTTTTGTACTTGACGTCTTTGGTCAATTTCAGTTCTAGCTGAGAGGTACACTTCTTGGCTGCATGCCTGAATGCCCTAGAAAGGTTCTTGTAGTCTTTAGCCTATTTGTCTACCTTTCCATAGCTAGTATGATTCATTTCTGCTTTTAATTACACCTAAAACTCATAGTTAAGCCAGGGTTTTCTTTTGTTCAGGTTTCTTCCTTTCCCTTTGCAGAGGATGGAGCGTTCTTGTGCTTTCAACAGGTACTCTTAAATAACTCCCAGGACTCACAAGCTCCTTCACACTCCTTGGGTGCTTCCAGTGGAATCTCTTGCAGCTGGGCTCTGAGCGCATCGATGTTGGCATTTCTGAAATTTGAGTTTTGGCCTGCTACTGGTCTTCACTGTGCTTAGCAGAATCTTAAGCTCCACAATGTTGTGGCCACTGTATTCAAGACTATCATTGGTAGTTATGCTGTTAATTCTTCTCAGCTTACAGGCAGTAAATCTAGAATGTGCTGTTCCTCGTCAGTATGTTTGGCATCTATAACAGAGAGCAGTCCTCAGTGCATTCATGGAACCTGATGCACAGCTTGTGCACCTTTTTAAAAATTATTTTCCCAGTGTATATCTGGGTATTTTAAGCCTCCACGTAAGACTGAGCACAGGGCTCTAGTTCCTCATGCATGTTGCCCAGATTACATACATTGACACACATGAACTTGAGGTGGATCAATCTAGCATTCTTGCTTTTAGAAAGGGCTGGGGAGTGTTTCTTACTGCTCTGGAATTAGTGCTCATCCACCCTGGTGCTGAGAACCCTTCCACCCAAGTTCATAGAATCATAGAATCATAGAATCATAGAGTGATAGAATCATAGAATCATAGAGTGATAGAATCATAGAATCATAGAGTGATAGAATCATAGAATCATAGAGTGATAGAATCATAGAATCATAGAGTGATAGAATCATAGAATCATAGAGTGATAGAATCATAGAATCATAGAAAGGTAAGGTTGGAAGTGACCTCAAAGACCATCTAGTTCCAACCCCCTGACATAGGCAGGGACACCTCCGTCTAGTACAACTCACTCAAGGCTTCATCTAAACTGGCCTTGAACACCTGCAGGGAGGGAGCAGCCACAACCTCCCTGGGCAACCTGTTCCAGTGTCTCACCACCCTCACTGGAAAGAACTTCCTCCTAACATCCAGTCTAAATCTCCCCTCTGCCAGTTTAAACCCATTACCCCTTGTCCTGTCATTGTAAGACCTTGTCAATAGTCCCTCCCCAGCCTTCCTGTAGGCCCCCTTCAGATACTGGAAGGCTACTATAAGGTCTCCTGGAAGCCTTCTCTTCTCCAGGCTGAAGAATCCCGACTCTCTCAGTCTGTCCTCATAGTTCATTAGTTCATTAGTTTAAAGCATTAGTTCATTAGTTTAAAGCAATTAGTTCATTAGTTTAAAGCATGATTTGGTAACTCGGAGCCAGGCTGTTACCAAAACTTCCTGCTTAAACCTCCATTTGTGGTCTTACAAATGTGGTGGGAGGGTCATAATCCCTGCTCCCTCTGATGTAGCCTCGTGGACCACCAGGTGAAAAATCCAATCCCTAGAAACTATTACCTGCAGAAGAACTGCCACTAATGTTAGTGGTTAGTCAGGCTTTCTAAAGATAATCCAATCCTTGGAAAATGAGCTTGCCTGGCATTTGGCCACAAGCCTCTGCATAGGAACTATTCTGGGCAGTCGGAAGGTTTAGGTTTGTGTAAGTGCCCTTGAAGGATTATCTTGTCCCATACATTTTCCCAAGCCCTGACATGTCTGATAGTGCAGAATAGTTCGTAGTCCTAAAACATGGTTTGTTGTAAGTAGTACAAAAACCATAGGACATGTTTTATGGCATCCTTAGATATTAATTACTCATCAAAGACTGAAATGAAGATACCAAATGGAGTCAGTTTAAATGCTTTAATTTATGTTCTGTATTACTTCTGTCAATGAAATGCTATTTTGTGTCTCATCCACTCCTTGTAAAATTGATCTCTTACATACCTTTTAAAAGTTCTAAGTGAAAGCAAGCCTTTGTTGTCAGTGAGATAAATGTAAATGAGGATGCTCCTTTGATTTTGCAGGAGGGTGAGAGACAAACTGGGAGAATTAACTAAACCCCAGCTTCTTCCAGTCATATGCACATGGCACCGCCATTTGCTTCAGGAAAAAGTACATGAGAATCCCACTCATACCCTGACATCCCCTTCTCAGGACAATAATGAGAGATTATCAGGAGCCCTGAAGCTTATTCTTTAGTATTTCATTTTAAGTACCATCCATAGGAATTACCAAACTGAGTCAGCATCAACAACACCTAATACTTACCTAGGTATTGTCAGCTTATGAAGGTCCACAGACATGTGTGGCATCAATGTGGGATTTGCACCACCATGTGTACAACTAATCTTGCCAGGATGATCAGCACAGCTCGCTGTACATGCACTTGGGAAAAATAAACAGCTGCAAAGGATTTTGCCTCCTGCAGTGTCCTGTACGCTAAGTATACCTATTTGTTCTCACAAACTGCAAAGTAAGTACAGACTATTAGCTAAGCAGCACAAATATGCATTGATTATACTCACATGTGGACAGGTAGATCAGTCACTCAAGTCACTGAATTAGTGTGTACTGAAACTATTGTTCAAGGGTGATGAACTACTAAATTTCTGCCCTTTCCAGAACACAAAGTGCCTTCTTATTCTGAACCACAAACACAGTCCTTACTTCTTCCTTCTATGAAACTGCTTCAGTTTTCAATAAAGGCCTTCTCATTTTCTGATCATATTTCCCAGAACAAGAACTCCAAGCATTGTACCAAATTTTCATCAGAGGCAAAAATCCCTGTAAAAGAAAGCAGCAGTTGCTGGGCATTGCTCAGTCAGCTGCGTCCTAAACTATTATTTTTACTAGGGTCTACTGTTAAAAATTAAAAAAAAAAAGTTTGAGAAAACAGTGTGCACTGAAAATGTCCTTTGTCCAGTGAAGTATGAAAGAAACTAATATTTCCCTGGACAAGTTTTTGGGTTTGGGTTTTTTTTTTTTTATTGGTTGCTTTTTATGAGGTTTGTTTTTGGGGTTGGGTTTTTGGTTTTTTGGTTGGTTTGAGGTTTGGGTTTTGGAGGGTTTTTTGTTTTGTTTTGTTTTGTTTTGTTTTTTTCAAATTTGTCTGTCTATTAACTGAACTTCTATACTAACTTCTTGGCTTTCTGGGATTGATTTATGCTGTGCCTCTATGCAATCCTCCTCTGGCAAAGGAAGGAGGAAAGTGGTCCTCCTTACCTGAGTCATCTACATTGGTACATGCAGAGATGGAGTGTCTCCTTGGGTACTGTAACTACTATCTTCCTGGACCAAACAGCACTGGTGGCCATTGCAGGCTCTTAAAGTGATAAAATAATTTCACTAATACCAGGGCAAAATTTCCTGCCAAAGTAGCTGACCTTGGGATTAGATGTACCACATCACATCTTTGCTGAGGATACCACCAGTTGTAGGGGTTTTTTCCTCAGGTGGGTGTTAACTCACAGGGAGTGTGATGAAAGTATCTCACTTCACTACATTGCAGTCAAGCAGCCTGAAACAGGACATTTCATTTTCTCTCTCTTTTCACTACTTCACTTTTATGGTATCCACTAATCTTCCTATCACACCTGCATGTAACAAGAAGCACCAAGGAAGGCACCTCCAACCCTGACACAAGGACAGGCCATGCTGAGGGCTTGGCAGCTTAAATTATACATTGTAACAGCAAAGTACCCTTGGAGGAAAAAGAGTGCTGTGTTTCTCATGAGGCAGAATCTTTTNNNNAAGTGTTTTGTTTTTCTCAGGGGGGAAAATTTTTTTTTTTTTTTTTTTTTTTAACCAGAAATTTAAGTTTCCATTTTGTTTCCATACAAAAAACTGGAAACATTTTCAGCTGTGATTTTTTTTTTTTTAGGTTTTTTGGTTTGGTTTTTTTTTTTTTCTGTCCCTATCAATCCTCTGAGCTCTACTCCTCTGAGCTCTGGAGGGTCCTTCCAACCCTTAATATGCTGGGATTCTGTGATTAGCTAAGTTTCAGCATCAGGAACAAAAAGTCAAATGCTCATTCAATAATGTCAGAAACAAACAGTGCAAAAGAGCTGGCCGTTCATGAAGTTCAGTCAACACTAGCTCAGCCACCAAATCCTAGCAAAATATAGGGTATCGACTTGTATTTAAAGCAGCCAAGAAATATCTCCTGGTAAATATTTTTAATGTCCTGGTAAATACCTTTAATGGCTCTTCTAAAGAACATACTTAGCTTATACTAAACAGTCATAAGCTCAAACGTAAGGCAAGTATGTTCTTTAAGACAGATTTCTACTAGTTCAGGATTTGCTAGTGATGGCACTGCAGAACTGGCAGGCACTTAGTACTTACTGAAGGTCACAACAGGCTCTTTATCAAACATCTCCTATAGATAGGGGTGAGTATCAAGGTGAAGGTGCAGTCTCCTGTTGCTGGTGCCTGGTGATAAGACAAGGAACAGTGGGTGCAAGATAGGACCCCGGAGGCAGTTCTTTATGGTGAGGGTAGTGGAGCACTGAAACAGGCTGCCTGGAGAGGTTGTGAAGTCTTCTTCTCTGGAAACTTTCAAAACCCACCCGGATGTTTTCCTTTGTGGCCTACCCTAGCTGATCCTTCTTGGGCATGGAGGTTGAACTTGATAATCTCTGGAGGTCCCTTCCAACCCCTAGCATCCTGCGATTCTGTGATTAGCCAAATTTCACCATTAGGAATAAAAAGTCAGATGCTCATTCAATAATACCAGAAACAACCAGTGCAAAAGAGCTGGCCTGTCATGCAGTTCAGTCAACGCTAGCTCTTTTAGGGTTTTATATCTCTATTTGAAATGTCATGGATATCACGTTAGGTTTACTCCTTACCTTCTCCCTCTCTCCACCCTATTTTAGAAGTCAGAGACTTGATGAATCCAGAACCTCCTGACAAATAATTTTATGTATTCAACTGACATAAGGTTTGAGTCATCTGGACCCATTCTCTCCTGCCTCAGCTAGTCTATTGAACACCAATCACACGACAATGACTTTGCACTTTGTTTGCTTTGATCCAATTATCTAGAACAAAGCTCCAGTGACTATTGTCAGGGCTGACCACACTCTGCTGTCTAAGCAATGAAGCCACTGGGGCTCATAACACGAATCTAACTGTTTCCTGTTCTCTGACACCAGATGCAGTAAATTACATTTACTCCCAGATCCCTGAACTCCCAACCCTCTATTCACGAACGGCAGAGCCAGTTCCTGGGTGGGACGGAGCAAGCAGAGTAGCTGGTAAGTCTCAAGGAACAAAGTACTGTAATACTAGTCCAGTAGCCATGAACTTTTTTTGTTGTATTACTTTAAAGGGTCTGGTGTCCCGATATCATCTAAATACCAGGAAATGCCTTGTTTCGTGTTCTGTAAATAAGTCGAGGCTTTTTGAGCAGTGATGAGTACTCTCAAAACAGTGTAGCTGAACTACAAACAAGTGTCATAGGAAACACGTCCATTTTCTTTTACATGGTAACATTCAGTTCTTTCCATCTCTTGCTGATACAAATAATTTGTATCTAGGCCAAGGGGGTTTGTAACCATGCAAACCCCACTTTAAAGAATGAGGCAGGCAGGAACTCTCAAGATCTCCTATGTGCTTCAAACGTTGATGTCATTTTATCTTATTTGTATGCCATTCCTCTTGTGGAAAAGATGTGGAAAGCTATGGCATGTTTTGTGCTTGGAGTCATACAGAGAATTTTCTAACACTTACTTTTCTGATTATGTCTCTTAACGGTAACAACGTGGTTGTTTAAAGATAGATATTTTTCTGATTTTCAATATCCTTCTTTTCCAAACGATGTACATCCTATTTCAAGACCAAATTTTTGGTGGCTGTTTAAGAGGTCTCTCAAGGAGTGGGAAACAAAGGTGGCTTATTTGAAGAATGGGTTAACAAGCATGGCAAAGCAATGCCTACAGCAAAGACACTGTACACAACTCTAGGTTATGCCCTTTTGTTCTGAAGTTCAGTTGCAAACCATTTCAAAACTTTCCCTTCCACCAGTGCTTCCCCTTAAAAGCAAACTTTTCCTTGTCTGTTTTGTGCCATTTTGTCAAGACCAAGGAAACAGTAATTTCTTTTGTCCTTTGAATGACCCAGAAGCTTTGTTCATTTAGTCCTTTATAAGTGTATCGTGTGTGTGCGTGTGTGCAAAACATTGAAGAAAAAGCAGCAGTATATGTGCTCACAAGTAGACTGTAAACATACATCTTAAAACAAGCTCAAAGTCTGGTTTTTGGTTTGGGTTTTTTGTTTTGTTGTTGTTTGTTTGGTTTGGTTTGTTTGGTTGGTTGGTTGTTTTAAAAAAAAAAAGAACAGCCTCTGAATTCACACAACGAACAGAACCCAGATCTTTTCATCTCCGTGGTGGGAACTTGTCATGAAGCACTGCATCGTGTTACACTGTAATTAGAGCTTGTACAGAAAACTTGTTTGATGCTGGCAGTCATCTTCCAGTATTGTTTTCGGTGTCAACTCTATTGTCAGATAGTTTTGCATTCTATAAATAGAGCTCATGTGGCAGTAAATAAGCTCTGTTTAGATGCAGACATTTTAGAAATCAGCATTAGCTCATTTTTTTTAGCTGCTCTGACATTCTGGGCTGCTAGTTTTTCCTGCAGAGCATGAACATTGTGCACACAAGCAGATAAATCAGGTTCCGTTACTCACTTCTCCCATGGCAATACATTTCAATGGTAGCTTTCTAAGAAACTCGTGGCTGCTTATTTACTGACTTGCAAAAGTAGCTTTTATGTGATCCTTGAGGAAGGTCATAAACCACACATTATGTTAATGTCTTTTAAAAAAAAAAACCAACAAAAATACACTGCTGCTGAAATGATGGTAAAAGAAATGAAAATGTCAACAGTGGCAAATGCTTAAACAGATTAGCCAGACATAAAATACCTAAGATCCACACCTGCTAACTTTCTAGATCAGATCAGGTGGTGTGGTAGAGTCTTCCAAGATGTACTACAACTTGTTGCCCAAAGTCTTTATAAGAAGTTGTGGCAATTTACCAGTACTCCATACCATAGATAAAAATATCTATTTTGCAACTCTTTTTAAATATAGCCAGGTCCACATGATTTAATTATTAGATTTTTGCCTATCTGCTTCTGAATTTGGGCCTACCATACAAGTCTTCTGTTCAATCTGGCAGATTGCATCATCTTCTGCACTAAAAAAATTGTGAAAATAACATGGCACTCAACTGTTTCATAGGAAAATCAGCAGCCTTCACTGAAAAGTCATACCATAGATGTTTCTGTTTATTTATTTACTTATCTATCTATTTATTTAAAGACAAGGAGAGGCACAGGATCTCCAGAGGAGCTCAGAATGCTACTTCTCGCCAAAAAGGTAGCAGGTGGCCAGTCAGTGGATTGTCCACTGCCTTCTCTGCAGGGCTGTAGTGCTCAGGATAAATCAGGAACTTCCACCAAACAGAGATGATTTTGTGGGTGTGCTGTTCCTCTCTTAAGGTTGAGTTTTGCCTCTCGTTCAGCTGGCTACCACTCAAAAGCCTGCCAGTGTTTCAGTTGTAACATCTTCACCATAGGTTAGCCAACGTCTACTTTTGCCTCTGTAATGCCAGAAGCTATTGAAAAGTGTCTGCCTGAGCAGCCCTACCAAGATCAAGCAATGATGACAGCCCACTCATCCAAGGCCTGGGGGTCAAGCCAACCCACTCACTCAAGAAACTACACCTAGAAGGGAGCAAGTTCCATTAGTGGTGGCACTTGCATCTTTCTGTTTCATTATCTCTATAAATTGAATTAAAGGTTTCAGAGCAGAGGTACATTTGTGAGGCTTGAAAAACACTTGCTCACCAGCTCCTGGGCTGAAAGAGTCCAAAGCAGGTGGCTTGCCAACTGCTCTCTCAATCTGTAGTCTACTACAGTCAGAGCAAGGTGCTTTAGGGCTTAACCACTACCAGCCCTGGGGCCACAGTGCTAAGTTAAAGATCAGACCTGATGATCTTCAAGGTCTCTCCCAAACAATGATTCTGTGACTACAAAAAGAGGTTTTCCTTATTTCCAGCCTAAATCTCAGGTTTCAATCCATGCCAGCCACCCTCTGTTCTCCTGCCACATACTTTGGAACAGAGTCCAGCTCTCATTCCTGCAGCCTACCCCTGGCTGCTCAGACTGCTGTGGAGTGACCAGGCACATAAAGTCCGGCACAGGGAGGGAAATCAGAAAAGAGCCGTATCTGCTTTGTTATGCACAGGGTGTCGACAGCTATGGACAGGATAGTCCATAAACCTCCTAATGCAGTGGTAAAACACTGTCCTTAAGGATATTCCTGTAGCCTGCAACAGCCAAGGCAAGACCTTTGCTTTTGCAGAGATCCAGCTTTCAGCAAAGCCTCGATGTCAGAGGTAGCAATGCTCCTTCAGTCAGCACCACTTCTGTCCTCAGGCTCCATATAGATGTTTATGTGGCAGCTGCACTTGACCTAAACAGCCCTGCCAGGGCCACACAAGTTCTGAGCAGATGCACACGGCATGTGAATAGCCAGACACACACACACACATCATTTGGTTGGGCTGCCTATCAGACTACAGCTGTAGGGGATGATCATAACACGTGCCATCATAAACCTCCTATTAACAATTAAATACTTTGGTTTAAAGAAACAGAAAAAAATCTACAGGATGTGAATAATAAGACTGAGGGATTATATTAAAGCAGAGTAATTTTTTTCAATTTTTTTTTAATATTCATGTTTTTGATGCAAGCATAACAAGCTACACTGGTTCTTGGGGCAATGATATTCTGTATTTTCTTGAAAACAATTCAGGGAAAAAAGCCAACACGTCAGTCTGTGGTGTCTCCAGCTACAACAAATCATGATTATACCATTGAGGCTCATTGGTGGAAATGGTCACCATAAGTTTCATAAACATTTGTCACTGCCTGTGATAATTTGTTATTAAGTGTCTGTGGATGTCTACCCAGGAGCCAAAATGTCTTCATCTGCACACAAGGAATGCTTAAACAGATGAGCACTTCTGAAAAATCTGTGAAATCTTTGAACATTTTTCTTTGACAAGCTGTGTAGTGAGATACCACCATAGCTCAAACGAGTGTTAGAGCAATGCGGACTGCCTGTCTGTTCCTTACTGTGTGGTGTCCACAATTCTCCTCTTGTTGGTGCATCCTGCTTAACTTCTAGAAAAGTTTCTTTGTAATCTAAAGCAGCATCCTTCACACACATGCTTTTACCTGTTGTTTCATGAGGCTTTGAATATCAGTTCATTATTTCTTCACCTTCGGCAATGGTACTTAGGGCCTACTTCAAATAAATGAGGGAACACCTCTTGGCCATTTCAAACATTCTCTTAACCTACAGTTAGAGGTCACTGTCGATGTCTTGGTGTGAAAGCTGAGAGATCTTCTCTGACATGTGTCCGCGGGAAAAACTACCCCATTCTTCTGTGGTTTTGTTTCCTTACCTGTAGCACAGGGGTAAACAATGTTTCTTCACCTCTCTCTAATGTTTTGAATGCTACAGATGGAAGAATTAAGCAAGAGCAAGCACTCATAATAAAGCAGTTTGGTTGTTATCTGCAGCAAACAAAACTTATTGCCATCTAACTGCCGTTTTATGGCAGAGGAGGAGTAGAGAGGTTGCTGGAGATGAGTTTCTCTCTGAATTTTGAGACAAGTTCAGAATGTAAAGACTGAGGGCAACCTGCATGCTTTCACTTCCCTTTGTCTAAATTACACCTAACCAAGTGCTCTTGGCTTTCCTAATTGATCAGAGGCAGTTCCACTTGGCGTGAGCTGGAAGATTAGGTCCTGATCAACGCAGGTATGCCTCAAGCTGCATAAAAAGCTGTAATGTAATAACTATCACTGCCCACAGCCTTGTATCCCACCTCTAACATAGAACACTTGGCCCTTTAGAAGTAGGAGGTAGGAAAAGGGGCACCATAGTTTTCTTTGTCTGTTTGGCAATTAACCATTCACTGGCTTTTTTTGTTGTAACATGCACTTCCTCTCTTGTTTTCATTCAAGCTTTGTGCACCATGGAAATTAATGTGGAGAAAGACAAACAGACAGGAGAGACCAAGATTGTCTCTGCTTCACCTATTGGCCCAGATGAGGCCCATCAAAGAGGATTCAAAGTCTATGATGATGGTACCAAGGTAGTCTATGAGGTTCACTCTGGTGGCACAGTGGTAGAAAATGGAGTACATAAATTAAGCTCAAAGGACGTAGATGAACTTATGCAAAAAGCTGGACAATCAAGTGTAAAAGGAGGGTATGAAACAATGACTGTGTCAGACAGAAACGCAGTAGCTGATGGAAACCTTAGCCATATGAAGGAGCAAATGCTCTTCAAAGAGGCAAAGCTGGAAATGGTATACAAACCCAGCAAAGGGCATCCTGTGAACCCTCAGCTCCAAGACAAACCCTGCAGTGGTGAAGCCCCAGAGGCCAGCAGAGATCAGCCAGTAACAATGATATTTATGGGCTACCAAAACATCGATGACGAAGAGGAAACTAAGAAAGTGCTGGGCTATGATGAAACCATCAAGGCAGAGCTGGTCCTGATTGATGAAGATGATGAGAAGTCATTGAGGGAGAAGACAGTGACAGACGTCTCCACCATGGATGGGAACGCCGCTGAGCTGGTCTCTGGCAGGCCACTGTCAGACACAACAGAACCCTCCTCTCCTGAGGGGAAGGAAGAGAGCCTTCCCTTGGAAGCTGCCCCAGGTACACAAAAGAAAAAGCGCTGTCAATGCTGTATTGTCATGTGAACACCTCCTCCTTCCCTGCTCCAGGCAGCTCCTGCTCCGTCACTTACCTAGACCTCACTGTACTTCTAACTGCAATACTGTGAACTGGAAGTGATTGCCTCCATTGCCTTGCAGTTGGGTTGCTTTGCTTTTAGTTCTTCAGGAAGAGGAACGGATGGTTATTTTCCCATCAGACATACTATTTGGGGTTTGGGGAGCTGTTGTGGAGGGTTTTGCTTCATTTTTTTCTTCTTTTTTTTTTCCTTTTTTTC
>VWZE01005840.1:172784-183216 GCA_013396675.1 Eubucco bourcierii
TTTTGTTTTTTTTTTTTACAGAAAGAAAAGTATGAATCGAAAAACACACCATTATGATTAGTGGCTAGGCAATCTCTTTCAATTACAAGAATATCAATACAGAAAGAAAAGAATTACAGGGTTGTTTTCTTTTTATAATTTCCTGTGGCTGATGTACTGTATGGTATATGTTTACAGAACTCCTCTGGTCTGCCTTTGTGATGTTAACTAAATGAATGACAAAGTAGGTATGATGTGCCATTTGACAGTTTGCCTTAGCACTCTTGGGTTTCCTTCTTTTTGTACCTTTCTTTTCTTTTTTTCTTTTTTTTTTTTCCTTTTTCTTCCCAAAAAGTGCAGGCTGTATTCCAAAGCTGTATAAACACAACATTATCTTTCAATCCCCAGCAAGAGAAGTGTGCACAAGCCCTTCTCTATGAAGAGTACCTCTACCAGTGCAATAGAAGACCTCAACCCTGCAAATAAAAACACATACACCTAATCCTGTTGGTCATAGACCTCGTTGTAGGTGTATTACATGTAGGTGTCTGCAAGACCAGGGCATGGATGATTACCACAGGGTGTCGTTTGTGTGTTATTTGTGTACCTATACCAATTTTATGCACTGCTGAGTTTGTCTAGGGTGGTGCAATCCTAGAGGCTAACTCTGAGCATCGCTACATCTGCTGAGAAAAACACAAAGCAAAATGGTGCTTAGCATATGGTAGGATCAGGTCCTGAGTAAGCATTGCTACTCTGGCATTATTGTCTGTGACTGAAGTATTAAGTGGGACCTCCCTGACAGCAGTTCTGTTAGTACCCTGCCATTGTGCCTAAGTTCACTAGTGATGCTTCATGATTAAAGTTATAAAGATACAACAAACAAATCAGAGCAGAAAGACAGCATGTAGAGTTGCTAGAGAAGTAAAAGGTGTTCTACCTTTTGACTTAGTCCAACATCCAAAAGGCATACTTGGAAAGAAAGTGGGGATATAATAGAAAATGTAGTATTTTACATTTCTGTATTTTTTTAAGGAATAGATATTTTTGTAATGAGATGCAAACCCTACGTGGGAATTGAGTTTCTGAATATCATCTTTCCTGTGACATTGAACCTTTGAACTTTTTCATACGTTTATGACAATGCCCAGCCTCTTGGGAACTTTTGTAGATTTAACCACAATTTTTTCTGGGAAGCAGGATCACAACACTTTTTAAAGAGTAAAGTTAGAAGAGTAGAATCCAGTATACCTGCTATGAACACAGTTAGTTAACTAGATCTATTTCACAGGGAAAAAAAAACAAACAAACAAAAAAAATTTTTTTAAAAGGGGACCTGTGCTTTCTATAACTAGACAAGCTTCTTTATCTAGAAAGCCAACATGGAAGGCAATAGATACCTGCTTTAAATATAGAGGTATGGCTAAATAGGAGAACTATACAGGTTTTTTTTTCACTTTGTCATACTTTATCCAGCATTAGATTTCAAAATGAAAGAGATGATGCCACCAGAAGGAGTAGAACAAACTAATTTAAACAAAATAGAAGATTTTCCCACAGACTAACACTTCACATTTATTTTTATGAAAATTTTCACTTAGTTTCAACCCATTATCTATGTGTATTAGAAAGTTTAGGATTTGCTCAGATTATGTTCCATGAGTGTTCTGGGCAGCAAGAGCAAGCTTTAGTTCTGAGCTGATCGGAAGTCACAGGCTATTGACAACATCCAACAAAAATGTGGACTGTAATATTTGTACGTAAAGGTTGTATAAAATGGCTGAATTTATGAAGTTCAGAGTATAAATGGATTGTCATCTGGTCCAAAGACAATATAAATCCAACTTGTAATATAAATCCAACTTGTAATATAAACTTATTATTAATAATAACTTAGCTTGTAAATAGTGACAAGGGTGCATGTAATTCTTTAAAACGTCCCACTTGTATTTAAAATCAAAGTATTATAAAACTGGTCCTTTTCCTTCATGGGTTCAAAGAGTCTTGCAAACCCTATAGCATTTTCCTCTGTTGATTCCACTTATGCTGTTCAAAAAATAAAGAACAAGCCCCTTTGCTTGAGGGCAAACATCTGAGACTCTTCCTCCAGTTTGCAAAAACTTCAGTTATTTTGAGGAGGTTTGCTGCTACCGTATTGCAAAGCTTTCTTGTAATTGCTTCCCAAGTTGTTCTCAGAGGAGGATTTAGGGGGTTGTTTTAACAATTAATCTACTTTAGGAAGTAGAACAACAATTTTAACAAAAAATATTCCCCCTCAATTAATTTTTTAGAATTGGTTACATATTTCAAGTCCACCAGTTTGGGTATATTTGTACATTTTAAACTTGCATTGATATGTTAGTGATTCATACCTGAATTTAGTCCTTGCATTCATAAAGACTTAGCCGTGAGCATAAAATTGAGCATCCAAGCAGTTCTTTTCAGTTTAATGGAATGACTCAGACAAATTAAACTTAAGCACATGCAGAAATTTGGTCTGGTCTTTAAACAATTTGCTACAAACAAGACTACTTTAACTGTGTCTTCTCATTCCTTTACTTAGATTTTTCAACCGTGTTGCAAAACTGGTGCACTTCTCTGCAGAGAAGGGGTTAGAGCATGGTCTGCTTGCTATCTGTGTTTGAAAGTAAAAGGAACGCCCTCTGGGAAATGCCCAGTGCCTGAAGAGACTGGGGTAAATTTCTTACCTGGACACAAACACGACATAAAAGAGGCAGTTTGAGTTTTTCTTCCAAATTTTTCCCTCTGCACGCCTCTGCTCCAGACTCTCTCTGTCCCCTGTCTCTGTACTTGCTCTCATGCTAGACACCATTGCTCAGCTGCTCTTTTTTGCTTCCTCTCTCTACTTCTGTTTTTATGGTCTCTTATGAGCAAAAATAGAGGGAAGAAAAGAGAGACTGGAGTTAAAAACGTCACCTCGGGCCTGTTGACATGAGTTCTGAGTAAAAAGAAATTACAATCACCTGTCCACAGTGTTTGAACATCTTCCTTCGTTTTCCTAGGTTCCCAGGTCAGATTTGTTTCTAGAGAAGCATTCTCCCTCATCTGGCAATATTCATTCATCTTCACAGATACTCATCTAGCATCCCATGTGTTGCACAAACAGGGACTTTCACTAAAATCTACTGTTAGGTAAATCTGCTGTCTCTCTCTTCCCGCTCCCACGGGAATGTCCTAACACCCCCCACCCCCCCAAGACTATAGGAACCACGTATGCTTAAGTGCATAAAATATCAGTATCCAGAAGCCAATTTACAGAAGTAAATGACAAGCCACCCTCTAACTGTCAGGTTGCAAACAGCAGGGTGTAAGAGCCAGGAGAAAACACGAAATTCCCCACAGACTGATCAGGGCATTCCTGGTAAAATTCACTGCCAAGAAGTTACTGGTATCCCTCCAAGATAACATGCTGGTCAGAGGGAGGCAGACTTGAAAAATGAAGGGTTTGTGCAATGTATAATGTTGCAACTGGAGGCAGCGCTTAAGGTCCACTAACCTTAAACACTTCCTCCAAGAATAACATGTAATTGAGCCCTGTACCAGTTATAGGTAGGGTGTGTTAAGACCAGCCCATATCCATGATTAAGATGCTTTATTGATGATGGGCTCAACTATCGTTCCCGTTATTTTGCATGTATGGATGTAGGTACTGCTTAGGAGCATTTACAGGATATAAATCCATTTGGAAGTTCTTTGCTTTTCCAGTGGCCAGTGAATCTGTGTGCAGCAAAGGTAGCCAACCAAAATCAGGACAAAGGCAAAGAATACATTTCTGAACTTTTCCTGCTCCTCCTGACTATGTTCACTCCATAGACAAAGAATGACTCTTTATAGGGGTTCAAGAAAATGTTGTGTAAAATGCAGCTTTTATGGTGAATGTAGGTTGTGGTTGAGATGTTTTTTAAGCTTTAGTCTCCCACTTTCTTTGTGAGCTAATGTAAATAAAATCCCATTTTATTGGGGAAAAACTGCTGTGCTAACACTGGATTAGAATTGCTGGGGATAGCTGCTGTACTTTGTAACCTGAAGTGTACTTTTTTGACTGTTACGGTTTTTTTCTTCAGATTGAAAAAAAAAAAAAGTACAAAAAAAAATAAAAAACCCAAGAACACTGCCAGCAACAGCCATGCTGTAACTGTGGCTTCTCTCTTTTATTTTTCTCTGTACAATACTACTAGCAAATAAATCTGCCTTTTCACTGCGCCTACTTCTGTGTCTTTTTACTGTGTTTCTTTCTAACCACCACACTTCAAGATGCTCTGTGATCTCAAGGACATACCACACTGAAGCTGCTTCTCTCTCTTAAAAAAAAAAAATTAAAAAAAATAAAATGCTAACTCTACACTTTGGTGTTTTTTTCTTTTCTTTTCCTTTTCTCCTCTCCTTGTTTCCCTCTGCCATGTTGCTCTGGATGTTATGTTAATTAGATGCTTCAATACATATTAACTCAATCTACCTGTTACTGTCTCACTTTCTCTTTTCCTTTTCCTTCTCATATGATACTTTGCCAAGCACATTGCTCTAGGATCACATGGTATCTTTTCCCATTTACAGAAGATAGAGGATTGGTGTGGTCAGCGCAGCAGCATGTCCCAGGTCAAGTTATTCCATACAGCATATATAACTCATCAGAAATAATCACTAAATAATTTTAAGGACTGACAAAATAACTAGTGTGCTTTTTTTTTTTTTTTGCTTTTTTTTTTTTTCCCCCAAGGCTTATTGCAGATAATGTCCTTTATATGTCATACTGGAAGAAGCTTGATATATAGCTTGACTTGTAGGGGAAAAAAAAGAAAAACCTTTGTGTAGTTTTGTCCTTAAGATATTATACTTTCTTAAGCTTGTAAGAATAATGGAATGGTTAATGTAGCCAGGTATCATAAGCCTCATCTCAGGAATTTAAAAATTGAGCTTAAATTCAGTCATTTAAGAAACTCACCACAAACTGCTCATTTCTAAGTACCTTCCCTCTTCTTTCACCTGTTAGCCACACAGATACGTATGGTACTTAGTAATGTCACAGGAAGGGAAATGGCCATGTGCCCTGCTTTGCTGCTTTATAATTTAATTCTCAGAGTTTTGCAGTAAGTGGGGTTTCAAGCTGGTTTTTTTTTCCCTTATTTGTATATGACTGACAGGAAGTGAATTTTGTCTGTCCTAGAAGACTATAAATGCCTGAAAGATTAGTATATTGCTGTCATCAATGGCCTAGAATTGATTTAGCCGTGAGAAGTGACCATAACTGTTAAGATATCTTCCTAATTGAGAAGGTGCTCTAACATGGCAAAATGAAGGATGCCTCTAAGTTAGCAAAAACATCTATATGAAGACCATGAAATGATGAGGGTATTACCGTGTCCAGCAAATTTAGTGCTTGGGCACTCGGATGTGTCACGTACATATTCCACTTGTTGGTGCATACCATGGCCTCTGACATTCCACCTCATTTAATCATGAGAAGGTTTTCAGTTGGAAACTCCACCACTGCACAAAAATTAGTCATCTATGACAACACCAAAAACAGACTAGACAATTTCAATATCACTCTTGTTACTAAAGTTTCAGAAACAAAATACTTTCATGCATTTCTGCTTTCTAAATGTAGGAAAAATGTGAAAATTTGGGTTGTTTTGGTTTGATCCCCACCACCACCACTGTCATAGCATGTAGGTAGAAAGAAAATGCTTAGCATCTGGTGACATAGTGTGGCACTCCCCTAAAATACTTCTGAAGTGGCTCCCTGAAGGTCAATGTCTTTAACAGAGTGAGGGTGTATTCAGCACGTGCAACACCAGCTCTCTCAGGATTTCAGTCTTTTTTCCTCCATTTTAGCAGCTCTGTACCCTTTTGATAATGAAAGGCAGGTAGGTGCTCACTCTGAAAGTTCAACCCTGAGTGTTTCCATAGTTTATTATGGGGTAGAAGTGGAATAGCTCTTTCTCAGTTGGTCTTTTACTTTCTCACAGGGCCCTACAGTACTTTTTTTTGCACTACAGTACTTTTGAGGTTACAGAAATAAGCCTCTAAGGCTGATAACTGTAGTAATGAACGATAACACAGGGACAAGAAATCAATAGTAATTTTTGCTGTCCCAAGACATCTATTTGTATTCCCTATCCACTGCAAAAGGTCTGCCCAAATGTTTGTTGCACTGTGCACAGCCACATACAAATTCTTTCTAGCTGCTCATGAGAGAAACACAGGTTCGTCCCTACAAGAGTTTATAAAACTACAAAACATGCACAACTGTGCAAAACGTGATCCGTATTTGGATCCATGACAGAAAAACTACCTGCTTCATAGTCACTAGTGTCTTGTTCCCAGTAACCTTCTCATACGAGACAAGGAAGGAAGTACTTNAAAAATTAAAATATTAAAAAGAATAAAGAGAACAATCAGATGGCAGTAAGAGAGAAAAGGTCACACTAAGGGGTGGGAAGGAGTTGTGTGGCTGCACAGATACAGGTTTGCAAATCTGTTACTCAGTTGCCTCAGAAAGAAGGGGATCTGGTCCTGTCTTTTATACACAGCAGCTCCACCCAGTATAAGTAAGCAAGCCCTCTGGACTCGACTGTGCACTAATAAATGTGCTGGTCCAGGTTCTGGGAAACATCATTTCCAATTGCTGCTGCTCTACGTGGTTCAGCATGACCTCACAAAAAGTCCCTCATCTCCAGATCTACAAAGGTATGTAGAGACATGATCCTCTTGTTTTAGATGGAAAGTGTAGGTGCTAAAATACCTCTTTAGGTCCAAGATTTTTCATGTGTTTTGTGTCTGTAATTTAGGATAATTAGCACTACCTTTCCTCATGGGGCCATGGGGTCTCCTGGGATGCATCTGTTAGTGTCTGTTACAAGACTGCAAGAATGTGGGGGTTGCTCTGAGTACACATCATCACAAAATGTCTTCTTGCTGTTGACAGTTTTTGGAGGGGTTATCCTTGTAACAGTCCTGAAAAATCAGAAAAAAATAACCTAAACAGCAATCAAAAACAGCAATTCACAACTATCAGGTTTTTGCTAAGATGGGTTTGCCATGATTTAGGAGGTAAAAAAAGCAGAAACATTTGCTTGCTTGCATATGAGAGAACAAAGGGAGAAGAACAGGTGAAGGGGAGAAAGGAGACAAATGTAAAAATGGGTCAGTTTCTCAGATCTGACAAATCAGTTCAGCTTCCTTTCTGAGTATTTCCATAGTATGTAATGCATCACCGGCTATACATGAGTCTGCTCCAGCACTGGCAGCAATATGGCAGCTTCTGGGGACAGTAGGGAATTAGTTAATCTAATTAGTTCTGCTGATAAGGAGGCTATCTATTCACTTCAGCCTCACACCATGCTACAATGGCTGTACTGCCCTGTAGTCCATATAGTTAGTTTTAGACAGCATTGCATTGTGGTTTGTAGGCATCTCAAAGCTTAAAAGGAAAGATACAGTTTGGTACCTGCAGAAAATCTTCATCATTGTACTGCAGAACGTACATAGTTCAAGATAAAGAAAATTAGATTACTTCATCCTGACAAATTTTTTAACAAGTTATTACAATGCTGAGTTTTTGTTACGTGGTAAGAGGTTTCTTCGTAACGCACTAAGTTACAGACACATCTTTAGCACTGGAGAAATAGGAGTTCACTGACAAATTGGTGAGGAGATAGAACTAATGCTTCCTTCTACTGACCAGCTTAAGCAATCTTACACTGTTAGGTATGGTTAACTTACTGGTAGGTATGGTTAGGTTACCAGAGAGATAGGGTGAAGTCATCTAGCTGTTAAATACCATGCAGTGTGCACATGCAGCCCAGACAGCCAACCGAATTCTGGGCTACATCAAGAGCAGTGTGGCCAGCAGGGCAAGGGAGGTGTTTCTGCCCCTTTACTCTGCTCTCGTCAGACCCCACCTGGAGTACTGTGTGCAGTTCTGGAACCCTCAGCACAGGAAGGATATAGAAGTGTTGGAGCAGGTCCAGAGGAGGGCCACAAAGATGATCAGAGGGCTGGAGCAGCTCTGTTATGAGGACAGACTGAGAGAGTTGGGATTCTTCAGCTTGGAGAAGAGAAGGCTTCCCGGAGACCTTAGAGTAGCATTCCAGTATTTGAAGGGGGCCTACAGGAAGGCTGGAGAGGGACTATTTACAAGGTCTTGCAATGACAGGACAAGGGGCAATGGATTTAAACTGGCAGAGGGGAGATTTAGACTAGATGTTAGGAGGAAGTTCTTTACAGTAAGGGTGGTGAGGCACTGGAACAGGTTGCCCAGGGAGGTTGTGGCTGCTCCCTCCCTGGAGGTGTTCAAGGCCAGGTTGGACGAGGCCTTGAGTGAGCTGTACTAGTGGGAGGTGTCCCTGCCTATGTCAGGGGGTTGGAACTAGATGATCCTTGAGGTCCCTTCCAACCTTACCATTCTATGATTCTATGATTCTATGTCCAGTTGCACACTGAGAGAAGGGCTGAGATCTGGAAGCTCTCCACTGATGCTATTTGAGTCTGGATTTTTTTGGTACAGAAACTGGAGCTTGTCAAAGGATAAATAAATTGCAAGAGTTAACTAAGATAATTTCTACTTGCACCAACACGGAAAGAAAATACTCCTACAACATGAGATAAGTAATTCCCATTTTTTGCTGTTACAATTTATACTGCAAGTCTAATGCTCTTCAGGGTCCTTTTCAAATCTGTAGCTCATGGAGTCAAAATAGTCTGGGGGGAGACCTTGCTATAATTTAAAAGAGGCAAGAACAAAAACAGTAGTTTCTGGGCTTGCTGGCTGAGAATGAAATCTGGAAAATACTTGCTCTAGCTGTATTTGCAAGCTCTGCACAGCTGCCGTACTCTGTGTCTTATTTTCTGTGGTATTTAAGACACTTACAGACACTATTCTTAAGCACTGTTGAACACAATCAGGAAATTATAATAAAGTACATGGGGAAGCTACTGAAACATCACACTATTCATTTTCTTCACTTATTTTGTATATCAAGATTTAGAATGTACAGAGATGGAAATACTGTGATTAATTCTGTAATTTACTGATTTATCTTCACAATGTGCCAAACAATTCCCAAATACAAACAAATCAAGGACCTACTGGAGAGGCTGTAGCCTGCCTATCTCCATTTTCCATTTTCTCTACTCATTACAGCCAGTGCAAAGAAAACATCAGGGCTGAAAGCTGTAGACAAAATTCAGAGAATTTAAAAGGCATAATTGAAAGCGGAAATAAAAGGAAGGCAACTATTTTCTCCCATCTAGTGTCAAGAAGTGTCTTCCTTTAATCCACAGACTGGGAGGGATTAAAACCAGGCTGATATGAAAGGACAACTTTCACAGAGTCACACAGAATCACTGAGGTCAGAAAAGACCTCCGAGATCGTCAAGTCCAGCCTATAACCTAACACCACGACATGAGCTAAGCCATTCCACCAAGTGCCACGTCCAATCTTCTCTTAAAAACATCCAGGGATGGTGACTCCACCATCTCCCTGCATTCCAGTGCCTGAACAGTGCTTAACAGCTGCAAGCATTGCGAGCAGGACAATGACATTATGATTTCAAGTCAAATGTGTGTAATAATAAAGAGTTAGCCATGGGCAACAGACCCACAGCTGTACATTGTCAATACTGGATGATGCTACTTTCTATGATGATTGTGGCCAGCTCTTTGGTTTCCTGTTCATTCCTGCCTGCCACCTCTTTCACTTCAACCATACACATATATTCACAATACTCCTTGGAGTACTGCTGCACTGCAGTCTCTGGATGGACGTCTCTGAAGCAGAGAGCACTCTGATCCAGCTTGATGCTACCACCAGAAAGGAAAACTATGGTTTAACATACATTGACATGCATATGGAGATTAGCATGCTCTTTAAGCGTGGTCAGCAGGGCCCCTTTTCTGCCCCTTTGCTCTGCTCTCGTCAGACCCCACCTGGAGTGCTGTATGCAGTTCTGGAACCCTCAACACAGGAAGAACATGGAAGTGTTGGAGCGGATCCAGATGTGCTGGTTTGAGGCTAATTAGAGTATTTTAATAGAGAAAATTACACTATAGGCTGTGAAAGGAAAACATCATGATGTCTACTTCACTCATACGCTTGCTGGAGAATTGTTCGGGAACAATAACCAAAACATTAGATAAGTCAGTCTCTGTCTGGCTCTTGCTGGAACAGGAGCTGCTGGGGCGATCTAGCAGCTTCTGGGCTCTGGCTCCTCTGCCAATTAATCCTCACTAACCACTTTTCTTCTAACTCCCGTGGTCGGTCTTCCTAATTTACCTTGCACTTAAGACAAACCTTGGGGTAAGGTACAGGGGTGGGGAGAAGGTGGAAGGGTGGTTGGGACCCCCCCTGGGGTCTCTGATTTCTGGGAGGGTTGTTGTGTTGCTGTATTACCTTTTAACTTGTATATTTCTGTAAATATTCTGTATATA
>VWZE01005840.1:240456-262452 GCA_013396675.1 Eubucco bourcierii
CTACTCCACTGTCATCGGAGTATCACCCGTTGCATTTCTCTGGGTATTTTGTTATTATTGTGTTCCTTTATGGTGCTGTGGTCCTCTTACATTGTTCATCTCAGATTCCCAGAAGAAGGCCCAAGCTTAAGAAAAAATAAGAATCTTGTTTGGTTAGATTAAAGGGCGGGAAGGCAGGGAGAAGAAATCACCTTATATATATGGGAAAATGCAAGATAAAACCTGAAAGAGGAAATTATATTATGTTTTTGTTAGACTGAAAAGAAATATGTTTTGTGTTGTTCAAACACAAAAGAGTTTGTTCTCTTCCTGCACAGCTTGCCAGTTTTTTTCTTTTTCCCCTAAGAAAGGTCTATGACTTAGAAACTCTATGTTTTCTAGAATTTTTTTTTTTTTATTACTAGTTACAAATTAAGTAGATCTAGAAAGGTTTCTCTCAAATGACCCTTATCTGAGGGACTCTGGCAAAATTAAGAGAGTGATCCACAGTCTGAGGTTTTTTATATAGAGCAGTCTCTCACTCTTTGCAAGTCTCAAATAATTTGTAAATTACTTTGATAGTGAAGTATGTAAAAATCAGTGATGTCTGCCTGAACCTCACAAACTTCAGGAACTTGTTTAGGGAAGAAACAAGAACTTCAGTTTTAGGTTGTAAAAGCTACAATGTAGTTGTGATGATTTGGGAGTTCTCCGCCCCCCCAACACTTTGTAAAACGACTCAGACTAGAACTCAGCCGGCTGGAAGTGAAGGAATGAAGTTCTATTTACAGCTCAGCACAATGTACAGGCAGAGATATACACTATAGACAGGAATATTTACAGAAATATACAAGTTAAAGGCAATACAGAAACACAACACCCCTCCCAGAAGTCAGAGACCCCAGGAGGGGCTCCCAACCACCCTTCCACCTTCTTCCCACCCCTATACCTTACCCCAAGGTTTGCCTTACATGCAAGGTGAGTTTGGAGGATCAGTGAGCTGGGTTAGAAGGAAAGTGGTTAGTGAGATTACTCGGCAGACAGGAGAAAGCCAGAAGCTAGACTGCTCAAGACACTATGCCCCAGAGACTGTCTTATCTGTTTTGAGTACTTATTCTTAAACAACTCAGCAAGCCTATGAGTGAAGCAGATATCACCATTGTTTCCTTTTCACAGCCTATAATGTAATTTTCTTCATTAAAATATTCCAGTTAGCTCACACCAGCACAGTAGTCCATGAGTGAAAACAATTTTATTTTTTTTTAGTGTGTCCCACTTCTAATTCAATAACATAATGAAATTAAAAGCTGTCCTAAGTGCTTTTCATGGCTCAAAGAACAGTAAAATTTTGTTTTGTTTCTGACTACTGTAACTATTTAGTGTGCCATTAGTGGTTTTACTGGTTTAAATTCCCTATACCTCCCTCTTCACCAAAATGCCAGACGGTCCCTAAAAAAAGCCTTAAATGAACACAGAATTGATGAGGGGAGAAAAGCAGTACTTGCTGAGTCATGCCTCCTCTTCCTGTGGCCCCAGCTGCTAACCTGTTCTGGCTAATCAAGCGATAGAGGTTCTCATCTTGGTATCTTTAGATACTTGCGCAGCACTGCATATTTCACGATAGAAATCACACGTGAGTTACTCTAGGGCTTTTCGTCAGCCCAGTCTTTTCTGTGCTTAATGGCTTGTTTGGAGTTTACAGAAACACAGATACAGAAGACGTACTGCAGCAGAAAGAGCTTACATTTAGCCAGCATGGCATGCTGTGGTAATTATGTGTTACTGTAATTAAAATCTGGCATCATCTGTTGCAGAACCTGACTAGATCAAGAAAAGTTACTGGCTGTGGTGGCTAATCTCTTAATTGTAGGCTGACTGCATATGAGCTTCCTGATGTTTCTTAGTGCTTGTAGAGAGTGGGACACAACATGGTCATTCCCACCTCCAAGCAGCCTCCTGTGCAGTGCAACACCCTTAGAAAAGTGATCCACAGGCTTTGCACTGCAGGTTTAAGAGAGACAAGTTTGACATCTAATATACCTGAAGACCTCAAGATAACTAAGAGATGCATGGATGGATGGATGGATAGATAGATAGATAGATAGATAGATAGATAGATAGATAGATAGATAGATAGATAGATAGACAGACAGACAGATAGATAGATAGATAGATAGACAGGTAGGTAGATAGATAGACAGATAGGTAGGTAGATAGATAGATGATAGATAGATAATGTCCTTCAGGACCTGAAGGGCCATCAGTACAACATGGAGAGACTCTCATGGGCATTATGACTTTAAGTCTGGAATAGAGAAAAATGCTGCAAAGCCATTGACTACAATCTGAAATGAAAGAAAAGCTAGAACTTTTCACGAAGAATTCAAAGTGAGCCTGGTGCATTCTTTTGGTGAAATATCAGTTTGTCCTCTCATTTCAAGTGTCCCTCGAACAGACAAAGTTGCAACATGCTCCTGATTCAAGGATACATGAACTGGAGGCAACTTGTCACATAAGACAAGTAGTGAACATGCACTGGAGATTTTCAGGGTGCTTATGGAACAGAATTTAGCAGCAAAATGTTATCATTATGTTAGGCAGTGAGACAGACCTCCCAGATAATTCCTGATCATCACCTCTATCTTAGTCAATCCAGGGAGAAAGCTTTGTTAAAATACAGAATTATGCACCATTGAGACGTGGGAGTTGCTGTTGGGGTGCTTTGAGCACAAGTCTTGTCATGTGTTATTTGGTATTGTTTGTTGACCCAGAGCTATGGCACATGGCTAAGATCTCTCAATTTACTTAAAAACATAACCAGAAGGAGTTTTCAGAATGCATTTGAGAACAAAAATAGGTCAAGACAAAATGTTTTGCCTTTGGGTTTTCCACTAATCATTTGGTCGCATATGTTTAATGTTCTATAGTATAACCTTTACAGATTCTGTGTCCTGTTCTGGTTTTTTGCATATGGCATATGGCATCCTCAGTTCTTATTAGCATAACTTCAGAGCTGTACAGTTTGGTTTTGGAGAGCTAAATGTGGCTGTACAGAGACCACCGATACCTACACACTGTTGATTTCTGTGGTTTTCATGTAGTAGTCCTGATTGATGTGCTTGACAATTTTCCTCAAATTTCATGCAGAAGAGCCATAAAATCTTCTTGCAGAATATTTTATTTCAGGTTAGGAACAAACATGGTATTTTTAAAATAGAATAATTTGTCACTGACTGAAGATAAAACCTGCTGCACTTTGCTGTAGCAGGCAAGTTCAGACTTTCCATGTGGAACATGTTTTCTTAGTTGCTATCCATGTGCCCCCAGGATTTACGATCTGATTATTACACTAGGTTTACACCTATGAATTGTAACATCCATTAAATTGTTCAGTGTTCTCTTATTCTTACATCACCAAAAAATGCAGCAATGGAAATGTCTCTTGGGCAAGACTTAATTGCCTGTGGGGCTGGGTTGCTTTTTTTTTTGTTTGTTTTCTTTTTCTTTCTTTTTTTTTTTTTTTTCTTTTCCAGAAAGGTTTTGTAATTCTGTTGGAACAAACTGTTGGCTTTGTGCAAGAATGTTAATGGATCTTTTGCCTTTGAGTTGTGTTCAACAAATATGACACCTGTTCTTGGCAGACCAAGAGTGGTATTTTCCTGCTGCCTGCTTCCAGAGAAGTGGAGCAGTTTTGAAAGGGCCCTTAAATCTCTTACAGATTCAAGGTTGACTAATCACCATCAATAGTTACAGCAGTTGTTAGTATAGTCTAGTTAGCCTACAGCTGACCTTTCCTACAAAAGATGGGGTTCATGGCAGGTCAGGTGGATTGAATAGAAAGAGCTTGAATGTTTCTGATTCACCAAGGGCAATGGTCGAGATTGGCCACATGGCACAGACAGTTTCATAGAATCATAGAATCACAGAATGGTAATGTTGGAAGGGACATCAAAGATCCAGTTCCAACCCCCTACCATAGTCAGGGACACCTCCCACTAGGACAGGTCACTCAAGGCTTCATCCAACCTGGCCTTAAACACCTCCAGGGAGGGAGCATCCACAGCCTCCCTAGGCAACCTGTGCCAGTGAACTTCCTCCTAACATCCAGTGTAAATCTCCCCTTTTCCAGTTTAAACCCATTGCCCCTTGTCCTGTCATTGCAAGACCTTGTAAATAGTCCCTCCCTAGCCTTCCTGTAGGCCCCCTTCAGATACCGGAGGGCTACTATAAGGTGTCCTGGAGGCCTTCTCTTCTCCAGCCCCAACTCTCTCAGCCTGTCCNATTCTGTTGGAACAAACTGTTGGCTTTGTGCAAGAATGTTAATGGATCTTTTGCCTTTGAGTTGTGTTCAACAAATATGACACCTGTTCTTGGCAGACCAAGAGTGGTATTTTCCTGCTGCCTGCTTCCAGAGAAGTGGAGCAGTTTTGAAAGGGCCCTTAAATCTCTTACAGATTCAAGGTTGACTAATCACCATCAATAGTTACAGCAGTTGTTAGTATAGTCTAGTTAGCCTACAGCTGACCTTTCCTACAAAAGATGGGGTTCATGGCAGGTCAGGTGGATTGAATAGAAAGAGCTTGAATGTTTCTGATTCACCAAGGGCAATGGTCGAGATTGGCCACATGGCACAGACAGTTTCATAGAATCATAGAATCACAGAATGGTAATGTTGGAAGGGACATCAAAGATCCAGTTCCAACCCCCTACCATAGTCAGGGACACCTCCCACTAGGACAGGTCACTCAAGGCTTCATCCAACCTGGCCTTAAACACCTCCAGGGAGGGAGCATCCACAGCCTCCCTAGGCAACCTGTGCCAGTGAACTTCCTCCTAACATCCAGTGTAAATCTCCCCTTTTCCAGTTTAAACCCATTGCCCCTTGTCCTGTCATTGCAAGACCTTGTAAATAGTCCCTCCCTAGCCTTCCTGTAGGCCCCCTTCAGATACCGGAGGGCTACTATAAGGTGTCCTGGAGGCCTTCTCTTCTCCAGCCCCAACTCTCTCAGCCTGTCCTCATAGCAGAGAACTAATGACAAGAGTGGGATGTGATGCCTCCACTGAAGGCACTCACAGCACTGTATAGTCAAATCTCTCCTTCAAATGGGTATATGGCCTTGATAGCTTACACCCTGCCATACAGGGTCCCATGGATTCTTACACTGTCACACATCTTGAAGCACACCAGTCACACAACAAAATGCATCCCACCCCTCTGTTCTGTGTGCAGGCCTGCTTCCTCCTTCTTTTGAGTTATTTGATAGGTGATGCTTATATGGTCTTCTGCAAGCCCAAACACAATGTGACAGAGGTGAAAATACAATGAGACAAGGAGACAAGTTAATGAAGTTGAGCAGCTTGGTGTTGGTCACAAGAGGATCACATCCTGCCATGTAACTGGAAGCCTGTCTACCACATCACAAAATTTAGGTGCTCTTTGCTGTGTGAACACATAGGCATTCCCTCTGCATGCTGTGTGGTGCACACTGTTCTGTGCTTGTAAGTGAGGAGGGTTCAGGGCCATCCCGGGTTAATGGTTGTGTTATGCATGTTTGCATGGTACATGGGCACTTTGCAGCTACTCCCCAGACAAGACATCAGAAAACACATGTTATCATCATATCATAGTGTTTACCAGCACTAAAGATGCACACAGAACAGGCAGAAACAACTCTTTATTTCAAACGACCATTGCAGAGGAGGTTTTTGGTTGCCTGTTTCTTTGGCAGAATGAGGGAAAATCTGCCAGATTTTCCTTGTGGCAGGAAAATCACTGGAAATTTCCAGGAGCTGTTGAAGAGAACAGTTTTGGGTATTGTATTTCATTGGAGGATTGTTCAGTGTGCAGGAGGTGGCATAAAGTAAGTTGCAGTTATAACAGGGTCTAGAGGAGATGAAAGGAGCTGCCAGTGCTAAGATTCATAGTAAGATAATAATTTAAGCAGTGCAAGAGACGTCATGGTATACAGATAGAAACCTCTATTAAGCAAATTTGGTCCTCTAAGATGAGACTAGATGGACTAGTGGAAATAGTGTTTTTTGAGATTGGGGAATGATACTCTATACTGGGTCTCTTTTGGCTAGGAAGACAGTGGGAATGGTGTTATGCTGGAGAGCTCAGGGAGGAGGGCAACATGCTAGTAGTGCTTCACGCAACAAGAACTTTTCTGAATCTGCATAACACCAGAGTTAAACATTCAGGGTATCGCTTTTAGGGAGGCTTATCTTCTCATGCCTTGTGAACATCAAACAGACAACAGTGATGCTGTCACTCAGACACTGAAATATTAGAAACTTAAAAATACTTTCAGTGCTATCAGAGGGCTCAAGTAAAGGAGAGGTGAAAGTCTGTCTGGATGGCTGGATACAACCTATTAATCCTGTGACTGTCCATATCTTTCTTCCTTGTTTGGGGTGGTTTTTCTTTTGTTTGTTTTTACTGTAGTGTATCTGACTTAGGAAGAAGTGAGATGTGAACATGAAGAAAAAAACATGGTGAGCTACCAAACCAAATTACCAAACTGTTAATTCATACACCTTGGTTGTTCCCCCAGGAAACTTCCAGGCAAGGCAGCTAGATCACAGCCAGGCACAGACCACACCTTTTTTTTTTTAATTTCAAGATTGTGTTTCATTTACAATTTTTTCAAAAGATCTTTCCCACTCAAAATCATTGCATAGAAAATCAAGGAGCAAATGCTTCTGTTATCTCACTATCCTAGGGTAAGGAGGTACTCACAAGCATCCATCTATCAGCTAGTACAAGCTGGAGCTGAGCTCCATGCTTCCTCCTGGTCAGAAAAAGTGTATGTGCCCCTTGTTATGCAACATTTAAAAGCCAGCTTGCTTTCCTCTTTCCAAGTGAAGGATTTGAATATACACATGCCAGAAGAAATAGTAAAATCATTTACGAAAGCTGCCTACGTACCAGCACTGAAGCATGGAAGTTTCAAGGCTCCTTGCTGTGCCTTGTTGAAAGGACTTTCGAAGCAAGGCAGACATTCTGTGGAATGTAGATCAGAGACTGCCCATGTGGATGTTCTTCTGAGACATAAAGGTTTAAACCATTCCTGTCTTCCGCCCCTATCACTGGGAGGTGGTGCTGTGCCTCAGAAACCCATTTTTGCTTCACTTGCAGTTCCAAGTGGTATTTGCTTTAAAGCAGACACACCGCTATCAAAGTGTACAGTTTAAGGCAGATATAAATTGTAAAATGAGCAGGGAGGAATACAATGAGATAGGAAAAAAGTCAGCAAGTTGTTTCTTGCCACTGTCAGCTTCAGAAAGGCTGGATGAAAACACTTGGGCAGTCAGGAAGGATCAGCAGTGCACTTCAAGGACAGACAGAAACTTTCTCCTGTCATTTTTGGGCTTACATTTATTGCTTCTCCTCAAGCAGTGTTGCTAAGATAAGGATTGGAAGTGGGGCAGAGAAAATGAAATTAAGTTTTCTTAGATCTAAGTATTACATTGCTATGAGCCAAGAGAAGAAGGGGGGGGGGGGAAATAGAAAAAAAAACCCTAAAACAAATCACCAAACAAACAAACACAAATAAGAAAGTACTTTCATAGCACAACTGACATGTTTGTGAGGAACAGTGAACCCTGACATTTAGAGTTCTTAATTAACTGATTCAAGACCCTAACCATATCTGGGAATACATCTGTGACGATTTGGGAGTTCCCTGCCCCCCCACACTTTGCCAAATCACCCAGGCTAGACCCAGCCAACTGGAAGTTAAGGAATGAAGCTCTATTTACAGCTCAGCACAATGTACAGCAGATATATACACTATATACAGGAATATTTACAGAAATATAAAAGTTAAAGGTAATACAGAAACACAACACCCCTCCCAGAAATCNTGAGAGACTGACTTATCTATGTTTTGAGTTCTTATTCAATCCCCAGCGGCCTGGATGAGGGGATTGAGTGTACCCTCAGCAAATTTGCTGGTGATGCAGAACAGGGGTGGGGGAAATTGGCCAACAACCTGTCAGGCTGTGCAGCCATCCAACAAGATCTGGTCAGGCTGGAGTGCTGGGTGAAAGCTAACCACATGAAGTTCAGTAAGGACAAGTGCTGGGTCCCACATCTGGGAAGGAATAACAACAGACACCAGTACAGACTGGGGAGTGCCCTGCTGGAAAGCAGCTCCATGGAGAAAGACCTTGGAGTCCTGGTGGACAGAAAGTTCTCCATAAGACAGCAATGTGCCCTTGTGGCCAAGAGAGCCAATGGCATCCTGGGGTGCATCAAGAAAAATATGTCCAGCAGCTCTAGGGAGATTTTATTCCCCTCTACTCTGCCCTAGTGAGACCAAAACTGCAATACTGTGTCCAGTTTTGGGCTCTTCAGTTCAAGAAAGACAGGGACCTGCCAGAGAGAGTCCAGTGGAGAGCCACGAGGATGACTGGGAAACTTGAACTTCTGCCCTATGGAGAGAGGCTGAGAGACCTGGGGCTGTTTAGTCTGGAGAAGAGAAGACTAAGAATAGATCTCAGCAATGTCTATAAATATCTGAGGGGTGTGTATAAAGTGGATGGATCCAATTTATTTTTGGTGATGCACAGCAATAAGACAAGGAACAATGGATACAAACTTGATCATTGAAGGTTTCACCTCAAAAGTGGGGAGAAATTTCTTTACAGTGGAGGGTGATGGAGCACTGGAACAGGCTGCCCAGGGTGTGTGTGGAGTCTCCTTCCCTGGAGACTTTCAAGACCCACCTGTATGCATTCCTATGTGAACTACCCTAGGTGATCCTGCTTTTGGCAGGGTGGTTGAACTCAGTGGTCTCTGGAGGTCCCTTCAAACCTCTAATGTTCTGCGATTCTTCAGGTGTATCTGTCCCAGGAGTGCCACAAATTCTTCTATATTCATATTGCCTCCACCTTCTTTTCCTGTGTGAAATACCCCATGACAGTGGGAAGAGGTGCTTAGCATCACAGAAGTGCCTTGGCTTTGTTTCCAGTGAAGTCAGGTGAAGTTCTGCTCCCAGTTTTACTGAAGTAAACTGATTTATGGATTAGGCAAAATTTGCCAGTGTTGATGCTTTTGAAAAGGATTCCTCACGTTGCACTTCTAAGATATACCTAGCAGCATCTCCTGTTTCTGGCAAAGAGACCTCTGCCTGAGCAATGAGAAAAGCCCAGTGAAATTGGAGGAATTAACAGTCCTGATTGGAAGAGCAGCAAAGCATGAGAAAAAATAGGGATGGACCAATAGGTTCTCAGCAGGCTTGGCTGGGAGTCCCGAGGCACAGGATTCTTTGTTTATCCCTCAAATGAGCCTCTGTCACA
The DNA here is from genome assembly GCA_013396675.1 of Eubucco bourcierii. Lineage (NCBI taxonomy): Eukaryota > Metazoa > Chordata > Aves > Piciformes > Ramphastidae > Eubucco > Eubucco bourcierii. Next base: position 249,739 of record VWZE01005840.1, read on the forward strand.
GCAGGTGCACCCAGCCTTTCCTGCTTAAGTTGTAGCGAATCCCTGTGCTCCCTCACAATTTAGTTTGCCTGACAAGAGAAATTGCAGCAACTCCAGCAGCTCCCTGTGAACAGAGGGCAGAGTCCTACGCCTTCATGCACCGCAAATAACCAGCCTTCCTTTTGTGTGAACACTTCTCTGATAACTATCCTTTAGAGTAAAAGGGAGTATCTTTCCTTTTGTCTCAGTAAACAGACCTGGTTTTGCTCATCCTGGGGTGATAATGGACATAATCGAGTGTGATGAAGTGCTGGCCAAGCCCTTCATCCCAGTAAACCAGCTGTGAAAAGGTAAAATCTGTGTGATAAATAGTGTCAAGAGGAATTGGATGGCTTTGCTTATGTGGCTGATAGGTTACAATTTCAAGTATCTATCGCCCAGGTTACAATTTCAAGTATCTATCGCCCCTTCTAAACAGGTGGCTGAGCCACTTGCAAAGAATTTCACAAGTCCCTGCCCTTTGTAGCATGATGCCCCAAGGCCATCCTTAACCACAGAGCAGCTGCACAAAAGAGTGCTATTAATTGTGTGCAGCTGGTAAGACACCATATAGAAGAATATATGAGCAAAACATAGGGCCACATCATCCTGCCTCAACTCTCCTGACACATGCACTCCATGCATTGTAAAGGTTTTTGTTCTGTGTGGTGAGAGCCTGTTCTGCCTTTGAACAACATATCCCACTTGTTCCAGGGACTTAGGCAGTGCCCAGTCTGTCTACCGCATGGGTCCACTCAATTACACTGGCACAGTTGAATCTTCTTTGAGCCTTTTCCATCACTTAGAGCCAGGATACCCCAAAATGGTGACCTTGCTGAAAGTGGTGACATCCTGAGCTGCGGACAGTGCTTTTTTAATGAGGGAAAAGAATGTCAAGTAGTCCTACCCCCACAGAAATACGATGTATAATCTAATTATGCTAACAATCCAGTCTGATAGTTCAGAGATGAATTCTAGAGTCTGTAATAAGGAAGAAGGTATTTTCTCTGCTTTTTCCCACTAAGATGTATGAAGGCCAGACACGCTATGTTGCTCTTCATTACTACCCTTCAGAGTAAGCATTTGTGCTGATCTGTCCTCCATTTCGTTATGACCATAAACGATTGCCACCTCAGACCCAACAGTTATCAGGGAAAACTGTCAGAAGTGAGACTGTCAGAAGTATTTGTAGTTCTCATAAATAGACAAGAGACAGCCAAGAGCCACAAACTGGGACATGTTCCCCACATTCTGTTTGGTTTAACTTGAATTGCATGACGGCTCACCTCCAGCTGTCTGGAGTTCCTTAATATCTTAGTGAAGACTGCTTACAGTTACACAACTGAATGCTACGAACTCTGTCTTTTAATTAGTCACCTTGCTTCCCTTTTCCCTGCTTGTACATCTCCACAATCTTAGTATCAACCTTCATTTCTGATCGGAGCTTGCTATGTCTGCTCCCTTCTGGCTCTTCCACACCTGTAATGCTTGCTCCAGTTTCTCTTTGTCTGCCTCCATCAGTAATCAAGGCCTCTAGAAGGAAGAGTGGAAATTTGTCACCAGAATGTCCACAGCATCCCAGACTTCTGAAGTGGAGTAAGGTGTAAACCTAAGAGGAAGCTCTCAAGGAGCCATTCTTGCAGCTGTCTTTCCCAGGAAGAGTTCCATGATTAACTGAAAATTAAGGAAATATGCTAGATTCAACAGCAGACAAGGAGGACTACTCTGATAAAACAATAAAGAGTGGCTTTGTTTAGCATGCCTCATTTCATGTTTTTTCTCACCAGCGTCATTTGAAGGCAAAGAGCTTATTGCTTGATTGCAATAGAGGAGGCAGAGGGGAAGTGTTTCTGTTCACTGCACAAAGAAGCCTTGTACTGACATTGACTTTCCTTGGCCACACAGAAGTAAAAGCACCATTGCAACCAGGCCACAACTGTTTAAAGAAAAAATTGAGATGGGAAAGGGAAACACAGAAATGGTTTGGGCATGATCTCTATATGAAGCTTTTCGGATTGGACAATCTTTTGGGAAGGCATTTATTTCCTGAATTAGGAGAGAAACAATTGAAGAAACAAGAAAAGCTGGGAAATTACATCTCAGAGGGTGAAGATGATGGCAGTAAGGTAATTTTGCTATCTCCAAAGATGAGAGTGGTTCTCTGTTGCTTGCTGCTTGCTTTCTTGGTCACAGGCTTGTGTTGGTAACCTGAGCTTCCATGTTGCAACTCATTCCTGTGGATCTGCTTCCACCAGAGATCTGTTAAACAGCAAAAAGGTTGCATTTATCCCAGGCTCTATGCAACATTCCTAGTAAGACATGCTTTGTGGAGAATACCTTGCAGAAGCTGTGTAGAAGGAGAATAGAGGTAATCCTGTGATCTCCAGACAGGGAACAGCACTGAGTGAGCAGGAGAGGCTGCAAAAGTGTTGCAGTGCCTCCAGGACATCTTTAGGATAGCCTTAGCACATCTCTGCTCCAGGCTGTCTCCACCTTCTTCCCATCCAGTGCCCTGAAACAGTCCCAGTGGAGTAGTGGGGTGTGGGAAGAAGTCTTCAAATAAACCCCATGGAGTGAGAGGCTTTCTCCTTGCAAAGGCACTTCCAAGGGCTTTGGCTTGGGAGAGCTGGGTATCAAGAGTCTTGTGTGCAGGCTTTACAATACACATGAATCCACAGGTTTCTCCACAAAGTCCATCCACATAAGTGGCCCAGCAGTGGAAGTGAGATTCTCAAGCATGGTTGTTGCTCCTGGACTTGGAAGCACAGGACAGCCTGATTTCATAAGAGAAATTCCTAGGTGGAGTTACGTGCTGAGAAGCTTGTTTGGGCTGCAACGTTTATCTTGTTGGTATTTTTTTGATGGCGCTCCTTAGAAACCAAATGACTGCTTCCTTTCTGGCTCAACATGGCATTCTTAAACAATGCTAATCAGGGCTAGGGTTTCCTTTTAAATGTTTCTTCAGACTCTCTATGAGGTGGGTTGCTACTTGCAGCCAGCACTGTGACTGGTTATGTCCAAGATGCTCCAGTTAGTGAAAGCATCTGCTTCCACCGACTTTGACTCTCACCTGTCCTTTACTTTTGTTTGCAAATTACGCAAGGTAGAAACAGTCACGGTAATAGCAGCACACATCTCGCTCTTCTGCTGTATGAGGACAGGAGTGTGCTACATTTAAGGTTAAGAAGAAAGAAAAAACTGGCCTTTCTTATTTGCAACCTTTCAACTAATCTCATACCTTGTATTTACCTTATACTCTATCTATGCTTTATAACTGTTGTATTTGCTACCAGATTTTAAAGTGGGGGAAAAAAATTCAAACAGGCCTGTATAGTTAGGTGAATGATCAGCTGGGGGAATCTTGACTTCCATGAGTTGTTTCTGGAACAATAGTTTAATCTTACGTGTTAGAAAATGTCTTGAATTGAAGTGAAACTACTTTCCAAGGACACATACAGCACCACCTGGTTCTGGGAAGATTCAATCCCAGATGAATGTTGGTGGTTAGATAAGATTGGTCTCTATCTGAATTGCTCATATCTATCAGATCTTCCTTCTTTTTGTCTTGTGGCCAACACTGTGAATGACAGCTGCAAACACTGATAAAAAAGGTATGCAACAACACTGAACCTCAGCACTGAACTACTGCATGTACTGAAGCAACCTCTTGAACTGAATCTGAGATTTGAGACTAATTTATCAACACCTCTCTTCACATGTGCTCAAGTGATCCTGTTTCAGCCCTAACAGTCATCTATAGAAGGCACAGCTGGCCTCAGCATCTTGAGCCAAAGGAGCCTTTGTGGTCCTTTAATGAAGAGCCACTCCTAACATCCATTCAACAGTCAGCCAGCAGGTTGGAAGAGCTAGTGCAATAACCATATGGCTACCAGTTAATTACNGCTACTCAATGTGGGTAAAGAAGCAGCATGCAATAAATGCTGCTGCAAAGGCATCATGGTATAGCCATGGTTAGTCAGGGAATTAGTCCCACTGCTGGGTTTCCAGACAGTTGCTAATGTTTCTGCTTTCATCCTTGAAAACACTCCATGTCTTAAGTGAGACTCTTGTGCAATAGCCGCCTTTATCCATCCTAGCGGGCACCAAGTGGAATTTTCTGCAAGCAGCATGAAGTTATTGTTAATAATAAGTGCACATTGTCCTGCCAGAAACCCACTTGTGGGCACACAAGGCAGGAATATATCTTTTTTTGCACCAATGCAGACACACACACTTGTGTGTGAGCGTGCAGAAACATCTGTGTCTTACTGGGTCTTCTGCATCCTCCTCTCCACTTGCAAAGGTTATGTCCCATAATTGTGCCCTACAGCAGCAACATCTGGTATAAGAGAAAACCCAGACTAGCTTGGCCTCCATCTGCTCTGGGCAGGCCTTCATTAAGCACAGTTCATGCCACAAAGGGAAAAACTTCATTTGCCGTAAAGAAAACTCAGATTACACTGTTGGAAATGGGTCTAAGTGGGTGAAGCTGTTTACTAGTGCTAAACAGAAGCTACTGTCTCTGTCGGTGGATAGGAGAGGAGGCATAGGAGCAGGCATCTGCAATTGTTGTGAAAGGTCTTTAGTAGAAAGCATTCAGTGTAAGAATTTCTCTGGAGGTTGGAGGCAGTACAGTAACTTTTCATAGCTTATCTATAAACGGTGCTTCATTATAACTAATTAATGAACAGAAAATGAGGGGATTTGCACAAATCCTTTTATAAAATTTCTCCATTTTTAAAGGGATCAGGATAAAAGGCAGAAGAAAAGAATCATTGTACTGGAGAATTAAAGGAAAAAAGTGTGCCCTAAGGCAGCTGAGTGGTTTACAGATGGCGGGAGGCAGTTGTAGCTGTTAGCATTTAAAATTGGAGGAGACTTTATGTATTGAAAGGAAAAGAAGAAATGGTGGGGCAGGGTAGGGCAATGCTGAGCATTCATCAAAATTCCATAGAATACCTGGCACACCTGGAGTGACCTTTGGCCAGAGCTGAGTAAATGGAATATTTATTAATTGAAATGACAGAGGGGAGAATTTTATGTGGCTGAACTTTTATTTTATTTGTTAAGCTGATTTTTACCTCTGCGAAAACCAAGCTGCTCAGACCACTGTTTTTTCATCTTGAGATGTATTTCTACCAGCAGCCTTGTGGTGAACTGAATTCACGGATCCTTGTCCTTTATCAGCCGGTTCTGTAGTGGTCTTGTTCTGAGGATACAGAACTTAAATACATCCTTTGGAGCCAAAGCTTGTCTCACGAAGACTTGAACAGGGCATAGACCATCAGCTCACCGCAGGAAGGATAGGACGCTGCACCTTGCAGGGGTGTTGGAACTAGATGATCTTTAGGATCCCTCACAGCTGAAACCATTCTATGTTTTTATAACCTGGACAGGAAAAGACTCCGTTCTACACTAAAATGAAAGATAAAACAAGGTAGGGAGAAACCATGAGGGAGTTAAGAGGTATGAAGCTGACACACTGCAAATTTCTAAGATTTTGGATTGAGTGGAGCTCTTCCATAGTCCCCTGACCCTGATTATGTTGAGAGACCATTCATCTTGTACTTTTTGCATATGGATGGAAAACCTACCTGCTCAGAGGAAATGCAGATGAATTTCAGGCTCATGTTTCATGCTGCCGAGTTTTTCTCCAATGAATTTTGTGATCCGACACATTACTTGGCACAAACATGTATGGTATTACTCCCATCCCCTAGGAAAAAAAAAAAAAAAAAAATTTAATAAATAAATAAATAAATAAATAAACAAAATTTTTTTAGAGTAGCATAGAGGCCATAGCAAGACCATACTATATGGCTGGTGAACTTCACACAGACAGTAAATGGAAATATCCTCATGTGTCTGGTGCTGTCTGGGAGTTGCCCATTTCCCTGTTTCCATTCCCAAAGATCTTGTGGTGAGCAGAATTCTTCCTCCACATCCATCTTCCCAGCCCCAGCAAAAGCCTGCTAATGGGTGTTCTGCAACTACTGAGACCCACCTGACCATGCATGAATATCCTTTGTTAAACCTTTTCAAAGCCAGCACAGATTTCCCTGCTTCACAGCCCTGAAATCAACAGGGCGGAGAGCCTTTGAATGCCTGCAGATAGTGTTAGCGCTGTTCGCCCACGTCTGACTCTGTGCCAGCAGTGCCCTGCCCGGCCATGCAGAGGAGGTGTTGGCAGAGGAGGTGTTGGCAGAGGGTATAGTGGGGAGTGGACTGCAATGAGGGAGAAGGCTGGTCAGGAGGTGGCAGGGGCTGGATCTGATGGCAGGGTAGAGTGGTGATGGTGCTGCTGGATCCAGGGAGGCTTGGATCCAAATAACTGTGATGATTATTTATGATTTTTTTGCATTCTGCAATAAAGCTTGGCAGGGCAGTGCCTGGAAACTGCTAGTCTGAGAAATGACTGATTTTGTGGCTGACTTTTGTCAGCTGCTCTGACACAAAGCATCAGAAAGAAAATTATGGGAAGGGAGAAGATATTTTCTCCCAGAGTGTCCCACTGGGTTATTGAAACTTTCTGCCATGTAAACAAAACAAAGTTGTGTGAGCATCGTCGGGTTTGTTTTTTCCTTTCTGATAGCGTTTGATGCAAAGGAAACGGCTGCAAGTGTTTAGCTTGACACTGTAACTTCGGTAATCCTATCCAGGGCATAGAGTAGCATGGACTAGTGCTTAATCATTCACTCATTAGCTCAGTGTAGGTTCAGCCTGGAAGACAAATAGAGGGTAAGAAATTGTGTCAGCCGGTCTGAATGAATCATAGAATCATAGAATGGTCAGGGCTGGAAACCACCTCAAAGATCATCTAGTTCCAGCCTCCCTGCCATGGGCAGAGACACTTCAGACTAGATCAGGCTGCTCACAGCCACATCCAGCCTGGCCTTGAAGACCTCCAGGGATGGGGCTTCCACCACCTCCCTGGGCAACCTGTTCCAGTGTCTCACCACTCTCATGGTGAGGAAATTCTTCTTAACATTCAACCTGAATCTACCCACTTCTAGTTTTACTCCATTCACCCTAGTCCTATTACTACCTGATACCCTAAAAGTTCCACCACAGCTTTCCTGTAAATCCCCTTCAAATACTGGCAGGCCACAATAAGGTCTCCTCAGAGCCTTCTGTTCTCCAGGCTGAACAACCACAACTCTCTCAGCCTCTCTCTCATAGGAGAGGTGCTCCAGCCCTCTGATCATCCTCCTGGCCCTTCTCTGGGCACAGACCAGCACATCCAGATCTTTCTTGTAATAATGGCTCCAGAACTGGACACAGTACTCCAGGTGGGGTCTCACCAGAGTGGACTAGAGGGGCAGAATCACCTCCCTCAACATGCTGGCCACAATTCTCTTGATGCATCCCAGGACGCAATTTGCCTTCTGAGCTGCAGGTGCACACTGATAGCTCATATGGAGCTTCTCATCCACCAGCACTCCCAAATCCTTCTCTCCAGGGCTACTCTCAAGCCAGTCACTGCCTAACCTATATCAGTGCTTGGGATTGCCCCAACCCAGATGCAGGACCTTGCACTTGGTCTTGTTGAACATCATGAGGTTGGCTTGGGCCCACCTCTCCAGCCTGTTCAGGTCCATCTGAATGGATCCCTTCCCTCCAGCATGTCAGCCACACCACACAGCTTGGTGTCATCAGCAAACTTGCTGAGGGTGCACTCAGTGCCACTGTCTGTGTCACCAACAAAGATGTTGAACAAGACTGGTCCCATGACTGATCCTTGAGGAGCTCCACTTGTCACTGGCCTCCACCTGGACATGGACCCACTGATAGCCACTCCCTGGATGCAGCCATCAAGCCAGTTCTTTATCCACCAAGTTGTGCATCCATTCAACCCATGTTTTACCAGCTTGGAGACCAGGATGTCATGTGGGACACTGTTGAAGACTTTGCTCAGGTCCTGGTAGATGATGTCAGTTGTTTGTCCCTCATCTGTTGATGTTGTGACCTTGTCATAGAAGGCCGCCAGCTTTGTCAGGCACAATTTGCCTTTGTTGAAGCCATGTTGCTTGTACCCAATCACCTCTTTGTTAGTCTTCTGCCTCAGCAGTGCCTCTAGGAGGATCTGCTCCATGATCTGACCAGGCACAGGAGTGGGACTGACTGGTCTATAGCTCCCTGGATCATCCTTCTTTCCCTTTTTGAAAATGGGGGTTACGTTTCCCCTTTTCTAGTCAGTGGGGACTTCCCTGGAGTGGCATGACTTTTGGAGTACAATAGGGAGCAGTTTAACAACCTCATGCACCATTTCCCTCAGTACCCATGGGTGTATCCCATCCAGTCCCATGGACTTGTAAACTCTCAAGTTCTTCAGATGGTCACGGACCTGAACTTCATTCACAGTGGGCAGTTCTTTCTTCCAGCCCCTGCCATTGTCTTCCATGACTCCAGGAGTGTGGCTGAAGCCCTTGCCAGTGAAGAAGTAAAGAGGTAAAGAAGCCACTGAGAACCTTAGCCTTATCCATGTCACTTGTCACCAGTTTGGCTGTTTCTTTCCTGAGGGGGCCCACACCTTCCTAATCTTCTTTTTGCCATTAATGCTCCTATAGAATTTTTTGCTGTTCCCCTTGATCTCTGCATCCCCATGATCTACTGCAGTGAGGAGGAGATATAAGATGGTTCAGGAAAGATGACATGCTTTGCAGACTTCTTGGTGCACTACCTCATTGCTTTTCCAACACAGCTGTTGCTGCTGCTACTAGTTCTGGAGAAAATATGTGTATTTGAAGTGCCCATCTGCTTGCAGCTGTCGTCTTCCTTTAATTGGTGTAATCCTGTTGAATGAGTGCAGCACAACTGTGAGCGTCTCCTGCACTGTCACCCGACTGCCAGCACCTCCTATATCACATGCTGGTTTTGTCCACCCACTTTCTGTATAAATACCTTCTTTATGTACCATGGAGTCCCCTGAGGGCTATTTTTACATATATGGCTCTACAAAGAGGATTTCTCTCCTCTCCTTCTATGATTACTTACCAGTCAAGGCACTTCCAAAAGGGATAGACACCACTGATAAGATCAAACTTGGAACAACATGTACATTCCTGGCCACTTACAATTCAAAAATATGACTTAACACTGCAGTAAGTGGGAGTGTCTTCATGAACAGTAGAGAGATGAAAGCATGACATGCAATTTGCAATAAAGGATCTTTACTTGTTTAGTGTAGAAAAGTGCAGACTGGGATATAGCAGGATCACAGGATGTTAGGGGGTGGAAGTGACCTCCATAGATCACCTAGTCCAAACCCCCTGCCAGAGCAGGGCCATAGAAGCTAGGTGAGATTGCATAGGAATGCATCCAGACAGGTCTTGAAAGTCTCCAGAGAAGGAGACTCCACAACCCCTCTTCCCATCTGGGGAGACTGTTCCAGTGCTCTGTGACCCTTAGATAAGTTTGCATGTGCATCAGGGAAGGAAACAAGAAGGAGAGTAGATTACTATACCTAATGGTCAGTACTGGAGAAAGAACAAAACAGAGATGATCTACTATCCATTAGTAGAATTAGACTAGAAATTAACAGACAGCCCTTAAGGATCAAACTAATACTTCCATGGCAACAGTGGGGACAAATGGTTTTGTCTGGTTCTTAGGACACGGCTTGAATCGGTTCATGGGGAGGATGGCTTCCTGGCATGGCTGGTGATGGGACCAGATGACACAAGAGATCTTGTTTCCTTCTTGTATCAGTCTATTCACATGCATTTTTTGCAAGTTCCTGCAGCACTCTTGAAGTGGAGAATAAGGAAATGGAAACCATGTAGATTTGAACTGTTCACAAACAGTGTCTATGTTTCTTCAGTGAGAAGTTGAATCCAGCCACACAATTTTTTTTTTTTTCCCCCTGTAATATTATTTTCAGCTATATCACAGGACAGAAAACTAAAACCACAATGGCCAGGGAAGAAGTGAGCAGGATTACAGCATCTCATCACGGCTGTGGCTACCTGCTCTCCTTGCGTCAGTTCAAACCACAGAGCCAGCACCATTATGAGTGCTGTTGGGTGAATGAAAGGGCTGTTTTTCTGTGGTGATGCTACACATGATCCCTACTGTCATTACATAAGTGCTTGTGATGTTTTCTGCCAAACCACAGGAGACTGCACTTTCATGATTAGTGCATCATCTCTTGTGTAGACAGCCCAGGAACAAGTTTAGCATGTTATCTAAAGAGAGACACCCTAGAAAAGATGAGAAGGGGAATTGTTAGGCAATTGCTCAGTGTCCTCCAGAACAGCCAATTTACATCCATCCACAGTACCTTCTGATATGAATGTGTTTGTCTTGTTCTTTTTATACTGGTGTCTCAGAGTTGGGAAGATTGTGTGTGTGCGTGCACATCCAAAAATATATATATATATATGTATATTCCTAGTTACAGTGAAGAATTTAAGGGAATTTCCTCTTTTACTAATTGTTTCAGGATTTTTGTCATCTGTCCCACTTGTAAAACTGTTTGGCTTTTGGTCTTTCAGAGGTTAAAAGGTGGGCAAGCAGCAGTTGGATCTGATTTGAAAAGAATGTAAGTGAGAATTCAGGATTTCCTGGTTAGGGGGAGCTGTGTGAATACCAGTGAATTAGCCCAGGCCAAAGCTTGTTGGACTGTACACTGAGATACCCATTTAATTCTGCACGTTTTGATCTGTGCTTTAAACACAGAGGTTACTGAGAACCCGGAGCAGCACTGTGCCTTGCACGATGTCTTCTTCCTGCATTTTTAATGGCAGAAGTTGCTTGTAAGCTGTTACAGGTCTTCACCAAGCCAATTAATTTTCTGTATGATGTGAAGATAATTCATGCCTCTGTATCATCATCAGTAGCATGCAGTGCACAGAAAGGGAAATTTTGCTTCCAGTGGCTGCTAAGATCCCAGTCTTCATAACACAGTGCATTCCTTTTGAGAAATGTAGTGACAAGAGACACGCTCATGTAAAACTTTGTTGCAGAGTATTCAGACAGACTGTGTTTTTCTTACACCCTTTCTTCCTGCTTTTCCCTTCAAACAGATGGCATAAAATTGTGCTCTTTAAGTTTTTGCTGGTTTCATGAATTAATCTTTCCAAACAACGTTAGTCCAGCTCATAGTCCCCTATTTAGCTTTTTTTTTTTTTTCTGTTTTTGTTTTTTTGTTTTTTCAGAATAAAGGCTTATTCTTTTGCTGCAATAAGCTTTTCTAAGTACTGGGAAAGCATTTAGTGCAGAGCAACTTCTGTATGCTCTTCTTGCAATGCCTCTTCCAGTATCATTCCTTGGAGCACCAAATACCAGTTGATGTTGTAATCACTACACGCCGTGTTTTCACAGCAGTGGCACTTTTTTGTTAGGAGAGAGGGCATTTAATAGTTGTAGCAGTGTTCTATCAGCAGAGGTATACCAGGCAACAAGAGAGATAGGTTTTTTTATAGAAGGAAGCAGCATCTTTTATAAAACTGACCAAAAGAAGTAAGAAGAAAGACCTGGGCTCAGCACCGAATCATCATATCACACAGAGTGACAGAATGTCAGGGGCTGGAAGGGACATCAAAAGCTCATCCAGTCCAACCACCCTGCCAGACCAGGATCACCTATACCAGATCACATAGGAACGCATCCAGGTAGGGTTGAATATCTCCAGAGAGGGATACTCCACAAACCCTCTGGGCAGCCTGTTGCAGTGTTCTGCTACCCTCACAGTGAAAAAATTCCTTCTCGTGCTCTAACAAAACTTCCTATGCCTCAGCTTCCACCCATTGCCCCTTATCCTGTCATCGGGCATCACTGAGAAGAGCCTGTCTCCATCCTTCTGGCACTCACCCTTTGCATATTTATAAACATTAATGAGGCCACTTCTCAGTCTCCTCCAAGCTAAAGAGCCCAAGCTCCCTCAATCTCTCCTTGTAAGAGAGATGTTCCATTCCCTTAATCATTGCGGCTCTGCACTGGACTCCCTCAAGCACTTCTTTGTCCCTGTCCCTCTTGAACTGGGGAGCCCAGAACTGAACACAGTACTCCAGATGTGGGCTCACTAGGGCCAAGTAGAGTGGCAGGAGAACCCTTCTTGACCTACTAACTACACCCCTTCTAATACACCCCAGAATGGCATTGTCCCTCCTGGCCACAAGAGCACCATGCATCATCTCGCATGCATAATAATTTGACTTTCTTCCATGTGAAGCCTCAGGATGTTCTCCAGGTTTGCATGCCCCAGGCTTCTCATCAGGGACTCAGATAAAACCTTGCTGTTTTTTTTCTAAATGTTTCAGCTTGCGTATAGAAATATGCTTAGCCCCTGGGAAGTGTGATTGGAAATGACAGGCTCCTCATATTGCTGACATTGCATATTTTTGGTGTATTGTGTGAGATCTTGTATGGATTGTCTGGCTACAGAGATAACTTTGGATTTAGTCTCTTTTGTGTCACATATAAAACAGGGACAATAAAATGATGTGCGACAGGAGAGGTGAGATGAACAAAGTGATAAATTTAAATCAGAATATTTAGAGACTGGCTGATTTATAATTTCTAGATTGCTCCTTCCCAGCTAGGAGATAGGAATGGAAAGCCAGGTCTTTGTTTCTGTAGGAGGGCTCTTGCTGTGGGGAGAAGCAGTACAGTAGAACCATAGTAACAGTAGTAATATTAATAATAGGGTTGTTTTTTTTTTTTTTAAACAGAAAACGGTAGGCTTAATTGGCACTC
>VWZE01005840.1:262473-275346 GCA_013396675.1 Eubucco bourcierii
TTACTTGTCACTCTTTCCTGAGGAGCTAACTAACCATGATGGATTCTCGGGCAGTTCCTGCAGTACTGTGCTCATAAAGTTCAGTAATTACAGCTTGAAACTAACCAGGATTGGACTCCTAAGTACTTCTGCCCAGATACAAACCATGTATTTTGCTGTTGTCAAAGCCTGCAATTACTTAAAGACTTCGAGTGCTCATTTCCAGGACTAATAGAACCTTTGGCTGCTCTTTAGCCATGTCCGGTGCCAGCCAGGCTGCATTCTGTGCAACAGGTACAAATCCAGTTCTCTACTTCTTGTAAAGGAAAAACAGAATATAGTGATGTGTTGTGCTTCCACATTGCATACAGCATGGACAAAACCAAAGGCATTTTGGGATATTCCAAGCATCCTGGTGTCAAATATCAAACGTCATAAGCACTGGGTAGAGGTAGGGGAGCTAAGGTTCTTCCTCGTGCTGCTGAAACTGTGTCTGCAATATATTCTGCTGCATGGGGTATGGTAATTCAATGAAACACTGAGAGACCAGGAAGAGAGTCTGAACCATTTTAAGATAGAAAATTAAAATCTTGAGTGTCTCTTCCTTTTGAGTCCTTTGCATGCCAAAATGAAATGAGGTAGAATATGGGTGCTTCTCTCACATGCTGATTTTCTGTGGAGGATTATTTTCCTTCCATTCTTCAGAGAAGGAGATAAATTAACAAATGTCCTCATAAGCATACTTTGTGCACACAACTTGCAAATATGCTATAAACACCTTTCTGATAAAAGGTAGGGTGAGGTTACATGGGTTGGTTTTTTTTCCCCTGAGATGTCAAAGTCTTGGATTTGATCTCAGATTCCAGCCTAGTATTTTAGCCCCATGCATTTCTCACAGCAGGAGGCTTCATCTCTCTAATGTGGTGTCTCATCTTCTTTACTCAAGGACAAATGGGAAGACAAACAACTTCTAAGGCTTCATCAGCCTAAGTAAATTCTTAACCTTATCCAAACGCTTTGTATTTATTGGGGAATAAAAGGAGGTGTAGAAAGGCAGCACTGGTAAATCCTGTGCTGTCAGAGTCTCACAGGAAGTTGAATGACCCTTACTTCAGAAACACAAGCCACAAAATGTGGGCGTGGTGTCTGCTGGTACATGCTTTGCATTCTCCTGTGAGGACCAATCACATTTTGCATTGCTACTGTAAATCCTACCTACCATTTCCAAGATTTCCACGTTAACTCTTCTGAAAACAACCTGCCGGAGAGAAGTGCGATGAGGGTTAATATCGCAACTTCTGAGTGAGTCCTGGAAAGCTCTCCTTTGGCACTAATGATTTCTGGTAAGAGAGAAGAAGAATGGGCTTTCAGCAGAGGGGGCATTCCTTGGCATGTATGTTAGTGTCAGTAAACCCCAGCATGGAGAGCACAGTCATATCTCTTAGTATATATCTGTTAGTATATATCTGTTATCTGCATATCTTTAGTATATCTGTTCACTGTTTCTCCTTGACAAGTCAACAATTGCATTAACTGTCTGATCTTTACATGGGAGTGCTTATACTAATTTTATTACATCAACAGCAATGTCATCTCAGCTAAAATCATCTACAAGGGAAAACTGTTTCAGTAGTCCTGGATTTTTTGCTGGTGGCATTTTGTCAGTTTGGGTTTGTTTGTGGTTTTGTTTTGATTTTTAATACTATTATTATTTATTTGTTGTTACTACTATTATTAATAATATCGTTAATATTATTATTATAATAAGGAAGACAGGTCAAAATGAAAAGAAAAAANAAGGAAGAAAGGTAAAAAAAAAAAAAAAAAAAAAAAAAAAAGAAGACTAACCTTTTCAGAAAACAAGCAGGTTATATTTTCCTGGGTGCAAGATTACAAAAGTTTAGATTATGTCTTTTTAACTGCTTACCTGTATGAATATTTCTTAATAGAAAAGATGTAAAAGCAGCTTTAATGTGTGCTTCATCGCTAATTAACTATTCTAAATATGGTTGATATATCACAGTGATTTTGGCTAGCAGTTTCTGAGCATTCACAAATACTCAGTTCATCCACTAGGAAAATCAAAGACCTGAGGTCTTCTTTCTAAGAAGTTGGCAAACTTAGTTCTGCAGAATCCTAAGTCTGCAGAACCATACCATAGTATCAGTTTCTGTATTTTCATTTACCGTCAGAAACCGTGTGATACAGACTTGCTAATTAGCGAGGCACACAACCCTTTACAACAATGACAAGCACCAAGGGGAAAGGGGAGGGGAAAAAAAAAAAAAAACCAAACCCAAAAAATCAAAGATGCATGTGGACAGACTTACTGCCATTTCATGGCAGTTATTTTCACATCTGGCCATGTGAAGTGTCAAAGGATGCACGGAGTGGCTGGGCCTGGGGCTCAGAAGCTGTTTGTTGTTTACCAAATACTTGGTGAAATCAGCGCTTTAGTACTTGTCTAGGTTTTTTTCATGACTACCTATCACTTCACTGTGAAGAAAGACAAAACATTTATAAGTAGATACATTTTCTCAGAGTATTTTTTTTAACAAAACTACCAAATGTGTGAGAGTGCCTCTCCTGGTGTTTATGCTGTAGTAGAACATGGAGAACTGCATTGTGACCATTTCCAGCAGGCTGACCTAACGGGGGAGCAGCAGTGTGCATAGCCACCTTGGCTCTCTGCTAGAATTAGATGCACAGATGAGCCTTTCACAGCTCTTCCTGCATCACTGCAATTTATTGGTTGGGATTACAGCAGCAGCACAAATACTGGAGATCTGGGCATCACTGAGTAAGATTTGAGTCAATATAAGTATAAAAGTACTTCTTCTCCCTCTACCAAAGGAAAAAATGCCAGAGTTAGTTGATTTGTGTGGCTGAATTTCCATTGGTGATGATTTGTGGGTACAACCAACTGCCATCAAAGAAAGCCAATACGGCCATGATGTGCATAAAGCATCTCACTCTTCTCTGAGCAGCAGTAGGGTACACAAGCACCATCTCATACCATAAACCTAGAAAGTAACTGCTTTACCAGTTTTATCTCTTGGAGCCTCGGTCCTGATCTCTGACTGAAAAAATGGCAATCCATAAGGAAAACTTAACCACAAGCAAGGCTTTATTATGTCATATTTCCAATATTTCAGAGAGCTCACCAGGTATTTTGGATGAAATCTTTTGGTCTCATTTAGAGTGGTAACTTTACCACAGTGGGGTTTTTTTTCTTTTTTGTGAGAATGTGTATAGAAGCTTCTGTGAGAATTTATTCAGCAAAACTGTGAAAATTGCCAAGCAGAGGTCAGGACACTGGGGACAGGTAAGGGGAATCCGTCCCGATGGGAGGAAAAGGGATTTCCTTTGAGCCAGGCTGCAAGATAACAGGAGGGGGGTGGGGGGAAGTAGAAAAGTACAGATGATATATGATAACTGCTTCAGGACTTGTGAAGTAGAGTTGAATGCCAGCAGTGGAAATACAAACAAACTTGAGATTTGCAGTGGAGGGAGCAACCCTGCTGTGACGTGCTATCTACCGTCAGCTCCTCTGAGAGGAGGAGTGGGAGGTTCAAAGGTTATCATCCTGTTTGTGCTAATTGAGTTTGAACTAAGCTCTTCCCAAGAAAAAAAGCCTCTTATTGAATTAGTTATTCAGTTCCTCAGGGTGCAAGTGGAATGGCTGTAATGCTGTCTTAGAGTCTTCTTGAGGGGCCCTTGAAGAGTGCAACTAAAGGATTTCTTTCAATTTAAGCATCCCTCAGATGAAAAGCATCCAGGAGACCTGAGAGACTTGTGTGCCTTTTGCTATTTAGTCTGTCTGTCTACAGAAGGGGCCAAACATGTTCAGGTATACAGCACCCTGGCAGGTCCTCTGCTTGTCCATGGAGCAGGGGCTGAGGGTAAGAAAAAACTATTTTTATAATTTTGTTAAACGAGCATGATTTGTAATCATAAAGATTTGATGTAAAGGGGAGGCAGTGTTAGAGCTACCTAGACAGAAACAGAAGGATATCTAGAGATTTGTAGCATTTATTCCTTCATTGTTTCCATGTTGTTGTTTCGTGAGACAACAGGCCAGAAATTACATGAGAACATGTTGTGTATGTCTATGTGTCTCTTCATTTATATATGTCAGATATATGTCACTCCTTACCTCTGTATGTAGGAAAATATTAATAATTTTTTATTTCCGTAGCCCCTTCTATCCCTAGGCTTTTGAAAAGTTTATAGGCATTAATTACTTACTCAAACCTCATCACAGTCTTAGGAAATGCACATTAAGGTGGGGTAGTGGCACAGATAAGTTAAGTATTTTATTCAAGGTCATGCATCAAGTCATCTTCAGATAGGAGAGCAAAATCCAGATCTTCTGATTCTGTGTTGTCTAGTTGCTTAATACCTGTTACTTGTCTTCTAAACTGGATTTTCTTCAAGACTGTTAGCCTTGAGGACTCACAAAAGTACAGCAATTAACTGTAGCAGAGAACAACAGGCAAGATTGACATCTGAAAAGTGTAAATTTAAATCGAAGTGACTTGTCATTATTTATGCACTTATTCTCACAGTACATTACATTGCAGTATTCTTTTCCGTGAAAGCAGTCTACTAGTCTCTGGTGGCATTTAATATGAAAGAGTCACTTTGCAATGCAAAAACACCTATTACATTTCCTCAACTCTCCTGATTTTATCACAACTCTTGAAATATTTGATGCGTTTTTTTCTTTCAAAAAATGCTAAATACCTTTAATTTTTAAAAAGCCTCAGAAGTTGCACAGATACACCAAAAAAACAAGACTTCTAAAAAGAAAAGAAAAACAAACCTGCCTCTTTTTGTCCCCCACTGCCCTCAAAAGAGGCAAATCAAGGTTAAAATGCTATTTTTTTATCAGTTGAGTTTTACATCTTGCAAGACTTGCATCTCACTAGCTTTTACGACTTTTGAAGACTGATTTTTTTTTTTTTAAATCACTCTCTAGAAAGCATACTTGGGAAAAAAAAATGGTCAAGTTCTGCTTCCACAGATGCTATTCTGTACAAGGATAGCTCGCCTTTGTTGTGGCTAAGTCCATTTTGACTATCCCCTTTCTAATCCTTTTATCTTAAGGGATCCAAACTATACAGATTGTATAGATCAATTATCAGTCATTACGTAATCTTCTTTGGGATGAAGGTGGAAGGGTGACACCAGGACTTCCAAAATGCTAGTATTTGTGCAAAGTTCACCCTCTAGAATGAGATTTCTGGGTCGGTTGTAGATCTCCTTCAGTAAAAGTTTTAGGTTTTTAACTATGTCTTACTGCACTATAAAAGCATACTTCTGAGTAAATACAAATATGCAATTTTAGTGGCACTGACTTTCACAATTAACAAGTCTGTAAACACTGGTGTTTTGATCAGAAGCCTCTCCCTTCTTTTTTTCTCTGGTGTCTTAATCAACATTACTGTGAAAAAAAAAAAGAGAATTCAGGAAGTCCATGAAGTGCTTTTTTTGTTTGTTTGTTTTTTGTTTTGGTCCTGATTCTATTTTCATCTAGACAGGTCTGTAGTCATAAATTACAGCATATTTGAGGCATCAGTATATTACCAGAAGCTGTAACTGAAAGGAAAATTTGGCTATGTCCAGTGGATCCATGAAGGGATGGATTTCTTCATTGAATTGTATGCAGTGCAGAGCTGTTTGAGTACTAGAGCAATGATAATAAATTTGGGGTGTTTGGATCCAAATGCATTAAGATGTCAGAAAGCAGAATGCCAGCACTGGCTGCAGTTCAGTATCTGGGCTTCAGTTCAGGGTATTTCCAAAGCCAAAGACTAAATGGGGTGCCTAAGGGAAAACTCACAAAAATGAAAGAGAGTGTCTGCTTTCTGTCAAAAAGGTTAAAAGATTAAATAGCTTTACTATCCTTGCAGTACAATCTTGTGGTTGTGATGCCAGCTTAAACAGGAATATGCAAATTTCTGTTCTGGATTTCAATCCATTGGGCAGATGAACACTTCACTGAATTAGGTGACATCTTCAGTTTGCCTTTCCTTCGTCACTTTCTCAAAACTAGGCAGAGATGGCTTCCCCTTAATAAGCAATATTGCCACCCCACATCGATGAAGTCATGTCTACTATGGCTTTGCCAAGCTATGAAGTCATAGCGTGCTGTCCACATATCATGTATTCATTACACGTGCTCATGGACAACTGTTTGGGATCAAGCTAAGCAGTGATATGTACAGCTGTGCTCAGAAGGTACAAATTCCCCAGAGCTTTCTTCAGGTAGTACTAGAACACTTTGAGACCTCAAGTACTGCAGCAATGTAGAAGCTATCCACAGCTCCCCCCATTTACAATTCTGTCTTCCTTTTGTTGAAAACCAACAATACAGTTTAATGTAAATATTTGTTCCTGTAAGTTATTTGCATTTCTTTACTGCAATGAGTGGATTTAGTCAAGCTAGTGATAAATTTGACATTACCATGTGCCTATACAGGTGCCCTTGTACATTAATATTTATTAAATCTTATTAATTAGGCAGATGATGAGAGTAAACCTTTCTGGAGGAAGGCTGAAGTATTTAATCTCTTATGTAAGCCTGTGGTCCAGCCAAAATCACCATTTAGCATTTTGCACTCAGAAGACGGTCTGGATCATCTTTGGCTTGTGTGAAAGCAATGGTCGACATTCGGGCTCGCAGCAAAGCTCTCCTTGGTTTGAGCTGGTGTAGGGCTGGGTGCATGAAGATAACATGACACTAGTTTGAAGGCACTATTTATAGTGATACCAGAAGTGGAGGGGGTTCGTGGAAGTGTTATTGCTAGGGGCTTTGGAGTTAGCACAGATGTGATTAGTGAAAAGACAGGGCCACCTCTAGTCTCTTGGTAGGTGGCAAAATTGTTCTAAGACTAATTAGGGGCATTTCCAGGCAGCACAGTGTTACTAGTAGTTTGATTTAATGAATGCTGCTCATTTAGAAAGCTGTAATTTGTGCTTAGCCCTTAGGAAGTAAGGAGGAACTGCAGCAACATAAATTGCCTGAAGCAGAGGCACAGCCTTTCCAGGTGTGTGACTAAAGGACATTATAAATCTCAGTAGAAACAAAGAAAGACTGTGTATCATTAGAATTCTGCAATTGCTCTGTCAGGTTTGGCATCCTGAATTTTGCTAAACTGTTGAGTGCTGTATACTTTCACTAAATTGTTTTAAATGTAAGATCAGGTAAAACTGAAAAGGTCTTACTGGTAAAAGTAGATGCAATCCTTTCATTTCATTAGGGTGCATTTTCTTTGACTGGGTGATGTTTTTCCATTATACATAGAGTCGGCTGGGTGATGTTTTTCCGTTATACATAGAGCCAGTTATTTGTAACACCTCTAGACTTTAGTACTTCTAAATGAAGGGGCAAGATTTGGAAGAAATACTGAAGTTATGATTACATGCAAATAATCTCCTTCTATCTGATCGTTCCCAGATTCCTACTACCACCATTAATGCTGGCACTGAAAGCAAGAAAATATTCATACCTAACCAAAATTGCTCTCATTTTGCCTTCAGTGATTCAGATGAATTAACTCATGGCTTGTTCTCTTCAAAGTACAGAGCTGATAGAATTTCCTGGCTTTTTTCAGGAAGGAAGCTCTTGAGAGTGCTATCTAACATAACTCCCCAGCCCTTATAAGAACCTGTGTTCCCAGGCAAATAAATAGCCCTGCAGAGTGGAAAATAATCATCTCGTCTCACAGCTGAAGTGGTGTTTTCAGACTGGCAGTTTGTCTTGGTAACAACTGAAAACAAAAACATCCTAGGAGGAGCTGACTTATGCTTGCCATTATGCTGTAGCAGAAGATGACTCGTTGATTGCATAGATCTGGATCAGGTACTGCCAGTTCTTTTCTCAGCATACAAGGTCCTATCAAAACACTACGATGTCCAACAAAGTAAACAGAAGAATGGCAATGAACGCCCATCACAGCTAGATGCTGGGAGCTTGCAAAGCAAGTGTTTCTCTCTGAGCTTCTAGGCTTTTTTGGTTCTGTTCTGAGAACTGGAATAGTTAGAATTTCTCTCAGTTCACGCAGTTTAAGTAGCACAGAAGAATTTGGGCTTTCTTCATGAATAATTTAAGGACAAATTCTAGCTTTTTTCTAGGTTGATGAGAAAAGCTTAGGGAAAAGTTATACTGACCTCTAAGGGCTTGGAATGCATGAAGGAAATTAAAAGGAGTATATAGCTACCTTTCGATGCTTTTAAATAGCATTCCTTGGCTTTCTGAGACTTTAGTAATGATGTCTGAGCAAATGGAATTAGCTTTATTGCTGTGTGATTAGGGGTGCTTAGCACCATCAAGTGCCAACACTACCTGCTTGTGCTCATTATCATAGTAGAATGGGTCATTTTATCTCTGCTCTTTGTAATCATTCTGCTACAAACTGCTCTTAAGCA
This sequence comes from Eubucco bourcierii, assembly GCA_013396675.1. Taxonomy (NCBI): domain Eukaryota; kingdom Metazoa; phylum Chordata; class Aves; order Piciformes; family Ramphastidae; genus Eubucco; species Eubucco bourcierii. The sequence continues at coordinate 270,886 of VWZE01005840.1, forward strand.
ACTTCTGACTTGTTACTATTGCTCTGTGATGTCCATAAGTCTGCCTTTCAAATGTGCTCCCAGATCTTTTCAACTGCCATTTTCTCTCATAGTCATCAGTCTTTTCGTGTTGACCCTATGTAACCCAAGTCTGTCCGAGGTGTAGAACCATTCACAACTCTTTCATATGACCAATGAGAAAACAATTATATTTTTAATAGACTGGAGAAGAAGGTTGTGGGAATGAGATTTGAATGCTTGTTCTTTAAGGTGATGTTTTCAGGCTTCAGGTGCAGCAGAAGGCATTTTCAGTTTACCCTTGAAAACCATAAGTATTAATTGCTAATTCCATTTTTGTACCTGGAAAGCAAAGGCACAAACAAGCATACTTTAAATGAAAGATAATTAGCTGAGTGGAAGACCTCCTATGCTGAAACCTCATAGTATCTATCTGCTTGCCCTTGAGCGGCTCAGCAATTTCAAACCAATAAATCTTCCAAAATTAAAGAAATGCAAATGACAAAAACACATTAGTGCGGATTATTAAATCTGGGACCCCAGTCATCTAATTTGCAGAAGCATCTTCAAACAACAACAAGGCCTGACTCTATATAGTTTCATACTTTCTAGTTTGTAATAATAGTACCTGCTATTTTTAGCAGCATAATTTTAGCTGTATGCTTCAGAAACTAAGATTTTACTTCTCCCAAGACCTTAACGCCTTTTGACTTTACCACTTATTTCTTTCACTGTATCTGCTTTGATACAGAGCATCATTGTTGGCCAAATAACTGTCCTCAGTATACTGGCATTGGTCAGCTTGTAGATTGATTAGTAACTTTTGAATGTAACATCAGAACAAATCCAGGGAATAGTCTAGGCACCAAAGCATCTATTTTGCTGACACTAGTGAAAATCAGAAAAAAAAAAGAAACCAGGAAACAGGACCTTCAGACATCTATAGAAGTTAGTACAGACATAAAAAAGATTGTGTAACATTGCAGAGTGTCATGCATTCATCTCAGCTGAACTCAGCCTGGATGTAGGATGTAAATCTTAACATCCGCATGTAAGAAGTCTCAGTCACTTGTCTGCCAATGAGGCAACAAGGAAATAATAGTGGCAACATACCCTAGAACTGATGGAAAAATAAACTGAAACAAAGGGAGGAGAAAATGAGGGACAACCAGGCCCATTCCTCCAGGAACAGAAGGAACAGGAAGGTCTTACCATTCTTACCATGGTATGAATCTCCCAGTGCCCTTGGTGTTAAGTGACTGGAGAAGGCAGAAGAAAAGTAGTAGTGATCAGCTGAAGAAGAGAAGGAGTGATGGCGTTACCAAGTTCCCTGACCACTAACTGAAGCTGGCCAGCAGAAGTGTCTTAATTTCTTTTGAGCTGACCAGTATGTTCACTGCCCTCATTCAGTGAGAAACACTTTCAAGGCCTTTTCTCAAGACATTTGTAACTATGCTTAAGCATGCTCCTGCCCTTTTCTGGCAGTAATAAAAAACGGATTGTGATCCTGTGTTCATAGTTTATTCTTAACCTATTTTTGTATAAAGTCTAAATAATTAGAACTTGTCTCCAGTTCGCATTGGAAGATCCTTGCTCATTTTATGCTGGGAAAACATACCTGGACTTAAGAACAAAAACGTGGAGGTTTTGCTGAAGTCAATTTTTAATCATAATTCCTGGAAGAATTAATTGTCCAATCCAGTCATCGGGGAAAAAAATTCTTGAGTAAAGTAACACAGTAAAATACATCATTAATCATTACCCACCCACATTCAGGCTCCATATCACCAGAGACTTCATTGGAGGAAGGAACAGTACTGTTGGGTTCATGACTCATTATATTCATGGGTTACAAGGTTTAAAGAGTCAGCTGTGATCACGATATGACTGGCATTGTGTCACAGACCACTGAATTTCCCTAAATTGACTTCTGTTTGGATTAGCCCTTATCTTCTAGAAAAACATCCAGTTTTGATTCCACATGTCCTGCAAGAGAGCATTCACCGCAGTCTGTATTAAATTGTTCCCCATCATTAATTATACTTTCTGCTAACAGCTTCCTGTAAGAAGACATGCATTATTTTACTCTTGGTCGCCCTGAACGTTCCCCAGTGGAGACGGAAATGTCTTGTGCTCCTTTCTTTTGGCTTTGTCCAAAGATTTTTGAGTGAAAAGTTTTTCTTTTTTTTTTCCTTGCATAACTTTTGGGTTTGGGAGACGTTGTGATTTATGGCTTTAATGGCAGTATGTCTAAGCATCTTAAAAACCTTCTCAGTATCTTCCTTCAAGTCTCACCCTTGTGATGCCAGCACACATTTGTGCCTGGGAATAGTAATGTTGATGGCATTTGCATGGCCTCTCCTTTTCATCCTTTTACTTACACTTTTACTGTTGTTGCTGCTCCCTACCTTTACATTTCCATCTCTTTGCTTAACCCTGGTTGGAGATAGTCGCTAGGTTATTACTGCTATGCTAAAGCCAGGACAGTGTTGAGCACATCTGGGCTTTGCCTAGACCTTCTGAGCATTAATCACATTTCTGTGAAATGGTCAAGATGAGATACTTGGTTAGAGTTCTCTGTGGGTTCAGTGTAGTTTTTGGCCATACATACATTTTACTCTATGAAAAACAACATGTGCTGGAATCAGAGATTTGCATCCTCATCTTTTGGGTTGGATCAGGACTGTCATCAGTCACGTGCATCCCTCACTGCAGAACAGGCAGATTTAGGGGTGAACCCAGTACTCTCATGGACTTCAGTCTTTCTTTGTAGCCCCTGCCAAGCCCCAACAAAGTTTCTGTCTGTGAACCAGGGTGGTGGCTGTACACAATGTGTGGGTGTGAGTCCCACCCAGTGAGCTTGACTTTGAAGGCATACCCTTAATTACACCACATGTTTCAGCAGTAATAGCTGATCACCTCACAAAGCTACGATCTTTTCTTTACCCTTTTTGAGACCACACTAATTGGTAAGAGGAGATGTCAGTGCTAAAGCACCGGTAAGCTTATTAGCCAGGTTGTTACTTGGTCAGTTGCTGAGCTGTTCATAGTTCCATCAGCTGACATAATATGAAAGATGTCTTTATATGCATCTGTGTAGAATTCAGAGTTGGATGGTGTAGCTAAACAAGATGTTGCCCACTGAGCAGAGTACTAGAATGCTATGAAAACCCATTTCTAAATGGAAGAAAAATATACTTGTAGAGCAACCCAGCGATTTCACCTAGGTCCCATCTGGGTCAAGTTGAATTATACTTCTGCAGGTTGGATACTTCTGTTCCTAGCCAACAATATGGACAATGATTGCCCTTGTTTGAGAGAAATGTCACTCTTGGACTGTTGTGCAGGTGTTTTAAATTCAACCACTGGCAAATTTTTAAATGATCCTGGTAACTTTTCTAATAAGGCTGTAGTGAAAATTAAGTACAGCCTGCACTTTCAGAGTCTGGGATTCTCAACAACTAGAAGTTACAGTACTGATAAGATTGGTCCCTCAGCAGCTATTTGATGTTTCCTTTTGATGGGACCTGGATAAGTCTCCAATTTATAAAGCTGAACACCTGAAGTTCAGCATTCCACTCTCAGTAAATTCTAGTTATATCAAACCCAGAAATCACATTTTCAGGTGTCCAATTCTGAGTCAGGGAGTTTAATCACCAGAGTTCCAGCATTTTTGTTTTAAGGGCTTGGTCTGCAGTGTTTGTGGTTCCAAAAAAACTGTCTCTGCTTTCAGTCCTTTCAGTCCGCTGGAGAAGGTCCAGGTCTCTGCTGTCATCCATGAGCAAGCAGCCACTCACCATTCCAGAAGAGGGGCTGTTTCCCACGTTCATCCCACTTGCAAACACTGAAAAAATTTGGTTTTCTTCAAGTGGCTTTTTTTTTTCTCTGTGAGTGCCTTTTTAGCGACACATTTGTGTCTGTGGCTTCACAGAATTGTTGAAAGTTCATAGTGGTGCTACGGTTATGGGCTTAATTTTACTTGTCTTGTAATACTAGACTTACTAAGAGGATTTTTTTTTTTTTCACCTGTGATGTAAGAAATGTTAAATGCTATCTCTTGAAAATGCATTTGTTATTTATAGATAAATCCAATTATCAGTTAGTTAATGGATCTTAAAAATAACTGTAATAAGCGGTCATTCACATATTTGCCAGCAACCTGACTGCTACTTCCCCTCACAAAACAAACAAACAAAAAAAAATCCATTCTGATTAATTGATTGGTGGATATTCAGCTTTGTGAAAGGAAAAGCAGACCTGTTGTCATAGCTTTATCTTGCATGTCATAGACAATGGACAAATCACTGCTTATTGAGCCACCCTGTAATTGCATTAGTCCGTAAACTTCTGGTGGCCTGGTTTGCTCTTTTATTAAACTGAATGAGAAGAGTTAGAGACATTCTTGGATCCTTGCACTGGTAGATTAGAGGTTTCCTTTTTTGGATGTCTGCTTTGCTGGCTTTT
>VWZE01005840.1:275355-296696 GCA_013396675.1 Eubucco bourcierii
GTTCTCTTTTTTTTTTTTTTTTTTTTTTTTTTTTTTTTTCTCTCATTAAAAGTGAGACATGCTTTTGGTCTGGTGTTATTTTTCGTTCTGCCAGAAAACTGTAATGCATTAAGGCCTGCATGTAAAAAAAGCTGGTTTGTTCTAAGATAAGTTTATTTATAGCTCACAGATCTCACATGGTGAAGACTGCCAGCCCTGAGTAATCATAAAGAATATAAACTGAGTTCTGAAATTAGCTGTTGTATTTATTTTTCTAGTTATGACAACTAATTTAGGTCCCTGCCTCGTTTTGGATGTGTCTATTTTGATAAATCATATTCAGTTGGTAGTGTACACACAACTCTACTGTCATTCACTGAGTTGCAANAGGAAACACAAAAGCTAACATGTCAGCTGCTGAGGGCTGTGGGGGAAGAAGAGAAGGGCTACTTTTTTTGTTTGTTTGTTGTATGAAAATCAGATTGAGATTTTCCCCGTTATCCTAATTTCCTAAGATCCTGCATCAAAACCGGAGGAGCCACCTGGCTACAAAAAGTTAAACAGGTACTTCAGCACGTTTTGGGAGTCTGCAGCAAGGGGAAGGAATAAGATGTCACGGACACGTGTGGCTGCTNTGGCCTTGTGGCTCCTCCTGAAAAAGCAAGCAGCTACAGTTTGTTCCAAACCTGCTCTGTGACCAGAATATTCTCTGCAAATGGAGCTGGGCAAACACCAAATAGTTTGTACTCTAAACCTCAGGCTTTCAGTGTAAACGTGATTACAATTCCAGTATTCTAACTGTTAATAATGCAAAAGAAATCTGATTAACTCTTTCCTGAAAACTAAACCCCTGTTTACTAACCAGTCAGTCAAAAAAGTGGCAATGAGAAATAAACTATGAGAAATAAACTAATTCTTGGTCTGAAGCTGTGGCTCTAGAAAGGCAGATTGTGCCAGAGTCTCTGTGGAATCCTCCACAGTTATACTATTCCTCTTTTCCACGTGCAGGTGTTCAGCTACAGAATGAAGAATAATCAATATAAAGCCTAAAAAAGATTTGTGCCATTGTGGGCATTTAGTTTTTACTCCGGTGAGCAGAGGATTGCTGTCCTCAGAAACTTCTTATAAGCCACACACTGTGTTTACCATCCTTGCAACCATCCTTGCCCTCCCGCTGACTGAGTGCAGGAAGGTGGAAGTAGGATTCAAAGCTGGGAAATTTTGTCTGAGTTTCAGGGTAGAGAAATAGCTGAGAACAGAGATATAAGTCATGTGGTTTCCTCTCTCAGTGGCTATGTTTTGCTTGGTGGTGCTCTACATTTAATTCACAGGATGGTAACCTAGTCCTTCCTACCTGAGTTTGAAGATGCTCTGCCTTCCTCCAGGTATTGTTTTGTGGAGAGTTTTTAGCCTAGTTTACCCTGCACCCAGGAAAGAACTTCCTGCACTGGAAGGAAAGGAGGTGTTGACACAGCAGCTCCCAGGCAAAAGGAGATGGAGACATCTCAGAGCCTTTACCACATCACCGGTGTAGTCTCATACCTAGGGCATTAATACCTGAGCATCTAATTAATGTGTTTGGTTCCTTGCCATGAGTCAGGCATTTGACATCTTGCATATACTCGTACACACATATACTCTCCAGTCTCAGTATAGTGACTGCCTTAATGAAAAAAATTTGGGACTGAACCAATTTTACAAATTTCTCGGTAAAATGCACTAAGAGGGTAGTCTCATAAGAAAAGAAGACTTTGTAAAGAATGCTGATTTAGATAATTTTGTAAAATTGACATCATTTCATGCCACATTGTGAAGCACCTGAGTGCTTACGTCTACAGAGTGGTTTGAGACCTTTGTATATTGAGACTAGAGATATGCAAAGTTGCCTATCCCTCATCCCTGTAAACAGCAAAGGAAACGCAGATAGCCTTGCTGGATTTCTTCTTACGCTCACCAGATTCCATCCTTTAATAGTGAAATTGCACTGCTATCCCATCTTTCTCCAGCTGCCTCTACGGAAACTGCGACATTAATCATCCACGAGCATGGACTGGGAAGACACTGCAAGCTGGGCAACCTTTTCCTAGACCTAGAATTTGTCAAGAGATAGCATATATTGGCATATGCATGAGGTGAAGCTCTGGCCGCACACTGAGTTACCACAGTTGGGCCTGCTCCCTCTCCGTTTACTTCTAGCTGTACAAAATTGCCAGGAAGAGGAAGAGATGAGCTCCTTCCTCAGGCAGGTGTGATCACTGCAACGCCCAGTCGCATGGCTGGCTGCTGGAGAGAGCTTTTCACTGCCCCTTAGGACAGTTGGCAGGCAGTGGACATAGTTCTAGCACAACATTTGCAATTGCTTTGCCAAGCCCTGTGATTTTGGACTTAAGTTTAAGACTTGTTTGCTCAGCAGCCGATTTGTGCCTAAGAGATCACTGAGTGGATTCTGTTGTTGCCATTGTTGTAACAGGAGGAGACAATTAAAAACAAATGTCCGCAGTGCTGATGTTTGCTTACAGTGAGAGACAGCACACTGGTTTAGAGATAGATAACTTAGCCCAAATTGTAGCTGAACACTTGAAAATGCTAAGCAGGGGGACTGCTGGGCAATTGATGAGCTCTTGCTCATCTTGCTGTGTTCAGCGTGGGATCCATACGCAGAACCTCAGCAGAGGTCGGCTTGGGCAGTGGCAGGGTGAACAGGCTCGAACCACAGGAATCTCAGTGCTACAAGATGCTACAGGGAAGAAATGTCTCTTGATGACCTCTTCCACTGAGATGCAGGCAGGTGTTGAATGGAGGAAGCCAGAAAGAGAAAAACAGCTTCACACTGAAGGGAAAGCTAGAGAAGAAACAACAAATGGAAGAGAAAACAATCTTGATAAACTTCATAACATAGAAATTATAGTTGTGTGTTTGTGTGGGTAATCTAGTTCTACAGTCTTCAAGAGGCAGAAGCTCCTGCTTCTCTCTCAGCAGGGATGGAGAAGAGAAGGTCTCTGCCAGAACTCCCCCATGGAGCCTCTCTGATGCTCACAACTGCCCGAGAGAAAGTTCATTTTATGTGACAGAAATGGTGGGAGGTTTCATGTCATGGACTCAGGGTCTGAAGCACAGCTGGCAAGTCTTCTATCAGTGGTGAACATCTTCAATAATAAATGTAGCTTAAAAGATACAGCTTACAGAAGTCTACACAACGCTCATGCCCAAGGCAGATATGGCAGGGCATTTGGAGGGTGGAATTTAGCAGCTCATTTCTCCTTGTCTGTTATTTCCAGCAAGGTTGACCACTGAAGCAACATTTGTTAGATCTCACAAAGGGAGATAATGAGGATTAGCAGTATAGGAAGAGCTTCAGAATGAAAATTGTGTGAACAGGATATGCATTCAGGTGTGTTCACAACTGCTGCAATGTCTTTCCACCTTGTCAAAGAGATGTAGGCAAGTCTTAGCAGGGAGGAAAATCAACTCTAAACAATTGAGCCAATTTATTCTCAGGTTAGTAAACTGCTTCAATCAAAAGAATAATATTTTTGTAGTAAGATTTGAGGTCCATCAATACCTAATACTTTGTATATTCTGTATCTAGGGCCTACAGTCATGCCATCTGTGTTGAATGTTTAGTGAAAAGAACCTGACAAATACTGCAAGACAGTCCAATAGGGTATAGGCAGCAGTTCTGTAAGCTCTCTGCATTTCACACCAGAGTAGAGATTTACAGAGAGCTCTTCACTATCAATCCTTACATGAGGAGAAATAAATTTGCAAGAGCATATTTTTTTTTTAATTCTGTTATCAAGAAATATTGCTGTAATGTTCTTACACAGTAAAAATAAAGTGTCACACGTATTGCATGAATTAATCATTTAGCACACAAAAAGTGTCTGTAGCCCTCTCTTTAACAAGATTTTGGTATTATACTTCTGGGGCATTTTGTTTTGTTTTATTTTAAATTTATTTTTTCCTTTAAAATGCACATGGCTATTGTAATCACAGCTATGTTTCAAGATTAGGTTTATGTAGGCCTGTTTGCCTTGACTTCCAGTGTGCCCAACTGGTTCTTCTGTGAACACTGAGAGTCTGCCTTGAACTAGGACAAGTTGTGTTGCTTGGATGTTTCTTCTTCTTGTGTGGATTTTCTGCCCCAATATGGAAAAACTCCTTCAGCATTCTCCTTCATCTCCTTCTCCAAAGAGTGAAAGGCAGTTCAGTTATTTCCAACTCAGCTCTTTTTTAGTAAGAAAATATTATTGCATAAGGAGGAGTATGCTTATAGTGGAACATGGTGTTTGTTTCAGTGCATTTGCTGTCAGCAAGCTCATTCCTGCTTTTTCCTCTTCAGCTTTGCAATTTATTCTTGTGCTTCAGAAGGCAGTGAAATTGCAGGGGGGCCCTGTAGCCCCTTAAGTCATGTTATATCACAGTTTCAACTACTTAGAACCTAATTACTTGCATTGATGAATTAATGAAAAATGTAACTATTTTTTTAATGCTGAATTTGTGTAGGATGTAGCACTGCAATAACTTCTAAAATTTTTTACATGCTGCCACCCATAGAATGAGGATTAATTTTATAGCCAGGAATGTTGTAAGAAATCTGTAATGATTAGGAATATAAGTCAGCGCTTCAACACAAGCTTATTGGTGAGACACTACTGCAAACTTTCAATTGCTTCTAAATGCTAGGAAATCACTGCAAGTAGGGAATTGATGTTTCTTTTGTAGTTGAAAAAGCCTCATCTTTTCTTGATAGGCCCTTTCTGATTTGATTTTGATAAGCAGCACAGTGCTCTCTGTATACTTGGAGTCTTCCTGCATGGCATCATCTTCTATTGGTGTTAGATATATACCTGAGATTTAAGAGGTGACCAGTGGACGTCTTACTTGTATTTGCTTTTCCCACATCTTTCTGGAGTCTTAGGGAAACAAGGTTATGGATTTCTGAAAGGTTTTAGAGAAATAAGATTTTAGACCAGAAATAGCTTGTCTGTGCTTCTTAAGTATTATGTGCCTGTTTCTCAAAGAAAAGGCAATTCTCTGAATCCTGGACTACTTGTGAGGCTTAGCTCAGAAGCTAAGCTGCCTGTCACAGGACACACCACCAGCTGACTGGTCAGCATCATCTTGCCACTGTGAAGGATTCCCTTTGGACACCCAGCTCTGCTGATGCCGGGTGAAAGTGACGGGCACGGGGCTAAGAGCCTGGGTTGAGTGGGAGGAAGTTAGGGAAAATGACTCTGAAAGATCTTTTCCCTCCCATAAAGTAATGTTATTGTTGCTTAATAATCAGAGCTACCCAACTAATAAAATAATAGAACAAAATTTGGTTTATTTAAACATTTGTCAGTACTAACACTAGAAGACATATCTGAGTAGTTAAAGCAAAAGAAGTATTAAATACAAATTGAAGAATAGATATCATTTATAAGTTGGGGCTGTTTGACCTATTTTAGCACTAAGTCTTGGTTTGTAGTATGCTAGCAATACTCAGTTCATTGATAAATTGCCCTGTGCTTCTTACTGGTGTCTTTTAGGTGGACAGCAAATAGCAGGGCTCTTTTCTTTCTAAACTGCTGGGATTTCTCCTTTCTAATCTCTGTATATTTAAAGTACTGTGTCTGTTCAAAGCTATGGCACTGCTGCATCTGCAACAGCCCTATACATCCTTGGGTCATGCTTAGAGGAACTTGCTGTAAGCCCATTTTATTCATAATCAACAGAGGATAATTGAGGCTGTTCTGAGGATACCTGACTTTATTCTGAAACCCCAGGTAAACTGCAGACAGCCTGAAGGGTTTTCATCTGACTTTAGACCTCAAGCTTCCTCAAAATTCAGGAGGTTTTCCATAAACTTGGGAAAAGCTTTGACTCCCCTGAAGAAATCATTGTTCCATAACCCTGAAACATCCTCTCTGCTTTGTCTGTGCAGGATACATAACTCTTGAAGATGCCACTAGAGTTAAAACGCTCATATTCAGTCTGAAGTAATAGAGATTAACAGGCGTAACTCCGGCTTGGAAGACTAAGAGTTATCTAAACATTGTATTCTGTTTTAAAACAAACATTTTTCTGTTAGTTTTTTTAAAAATTCCTAAGGATCTTTGTTTCCAGCCACCTTAGCCAAACAAACCAAAACAAATCTGCACACACATTCCTTGCTACCACAGTAAATGGCTTGTTTTAACTCGGGTGGTTGTGAGGTGAGGTTATTTGTCTTGTCTTTTTTGTTTGCCTGAAGAGACAGCCGTAGCATGTAGACTGACAGGTCACCTCAAGTGTGAACAATGTTTAACATCATTACAGAGGCTTCTTCAAGTCCTGCATTTAACAGAGAAGCAAGAGCCTGCACAGGAGTGTTCCCACTGAGCAGCCAATACAAGACTGCTCAGTTATCCCTTCGGTATCTATGCACACTAATATATGGGAGCACAAAGCAGCCGAAGGTGGTTTACAACAGGGCATAGGCTCTTACTGCCAGTGCAGGTCAGACAATCTTGAGTTATCATATCATGAGGTGAACTAAGAAGAAGTTCACCTATTTGCATACCTCTCCAGTGAGGGATGCTGAAACCAGCTTTAGCCTTTTAACCTCTGAACACGAGAGATTAAAAGTTTGCTCAAAGTGACTAGGATGTGGCCATGGGAATCACACTGCACGGCAGTGATTCCATCTGTTATCATAGGTTGTGGAGTGCAGTTTTCACCCACATCAGCACCTGCAGCAGAAGTGTGTAGATGAGCCGGTGCTTCCGAAAGGTACTGCAAGGGCAGAGGAAAGACAAGAGGGGACAGGAAGCCTTTTCCTCTGTATATAGATTGCACAAACCAAAAGTAATTTGTTCTTTATGATTCTTTGCTTGCTTGCTTGCTATGTAGATAAGGCGTATTAACTATATGAGGAAAACAAGTTAAGCGGAATTCTGTATGTCCTTTCTCACTTGTTTTTCCAGCCATCATCTTTTCATGAAGTGTTGCACTGTCAGATGATTGGCATTTATACTCCAGCCATTGTTATTTTGACAAGGTATTTTACGTTTGCCATGCTGGGAGTAGTAACCACGCCACGTGCTACTTTCTCTGGATGGAGAATGCCCTCAAGCCTCAGTTTTGAGAGCAGTCAAGTGTGAACGCTTCTTTTATAAAAAGCTTTACCTGTTCAGCATGGGAAATGAGAAGGAAGAAAACATTTTTTAGTCTTGGAAATTAATTTCAATCCAGGCAGCATCAAAAGATGGCTTCCAGGTATTCTTTGATCTGGGGTGAACACAAACTGTCGGTTTTCACCAGGGTTAAAAGTTTCTCAGACGTGAGTCCTACTTAGCATTACCCAGTCCATGTGCCAGCACAAGTAGATGTTCATGTAGTACAAGTACACACCAAAGGCATTTTCTTTTCCGAGAAAATGCAGTCTTTCTCCATCATGAGAAGACACACAATCTTGACAGCAAGCAGTGACAGAACTCAGCACTGGTCCCTTCCCCTGTGAAAGTAAGCAGCAGCAGGCTACTTCTCTGTATCTTCCCACTGTGAATCACCCAGAAAATGCAAAGCACTAGTGAAATGTAAGAGTCCTCTTCTCCCCCATGCAGGTTTAAGGTGACAATTTCCTTGCAGGAATTTGTTTCAGTGGCCATCCTTGGCTAATTTGTTCTGAGCCATCATTCTCCTGCTGCTACAGCAGCAGACCAAGCTGTCTGAAATACAAGTCTTGTTTTGGAGGACTGCTCCGGAAAAGAGAGGCATGAAGGGATGAGCAAACTGTCCATGAAGACTGTCCTCAGAAACAGGTTTTATTTTTGTCTCATCCCAGTTGCCTTTATAAGAATAGCATGTCTGATTACGGTACCAGGGGAAATTAAACTGGCAGAGCCAATTTGTTCTCATAAAATAAATAGCATTGGCCTTTGGGTTTAGGGCATGTGATTTCCGTGAAAGGAGGAGGAAGAGTTAAGATTTCTCACCAGATTAAGTTCTTCACAATTTCTGGTTATCAAACAGACACTTAAACATGAGGAAATATCCAAGAAAACTATGTATTTTTTAGAAGCATTTGTTGCTAAAAAGAATTATGTCACATTGACTTCCCTGGCTCCTGTGAGCCTTCTCTGCTGAAAATTGAAAACCGGCTGGTGAGCAGGCATAACCTAACCAGCATCACAGGTGGATGGGGACCTACAAAGAAAATTGCCTTCCCTCTCCCTGTTTGTGCTTCCTGCCATGCAGAGCCATACATAGAAGTCAAAAATGTCTTACTTGCAGAGAAGGCTGAAGAATGTCGAAATTCACTTAAAAAATCAACCCCCCCAAAAAAAACCAACAGTGACAGGATTTGCATTAAAAGCCTTACCATATCTTCTGTATCGTTATCATTTTACTCCAGGCCCTTGCACATGTTATCCTCTGATGTTCACCACCCACATTCACTTCACTGCAGGCTTGATGGGGTAGATTTGTAGAAAAAGGGTTAAAAACGAGGTGAACCTTTAAATGTTTAGTAAACTTTAGCAGTAGCATGCTGAGGCACCAGTTTCTCTTCCCAACAGCCTTGTGGGGCACTTTTTGTTTCACAGTCCCAGGGAGAGACATCTGTGGAGATAATATAGTTTGAAGGTAACAAGCTGAAATGGTGACTCTGGTCCCATATGAGCTTCTTTCATGTGCAGGCAATTCTGCTGTGATACAAAGAAGTAACACTTTCTCTAATGTGATGTGTGTCATGAAAAGACTGTTGGTACAGAAGGAGGTAAGGCAATCCATCTGCTAGTTGTTTGTAATTCTGCTATTGTGTATCTTTAATTTAGTGGTCTTAGAAGGGTGTTAGTCTGACAGGCTCAAAAAGTCATGCAGGGTGTTTATTTCCTGAACAGGAAAGGGATGCACAAGAGGATTTGTTTGGTTTACCTTAAGCTTGCATACACTTGAATAGAATTAGCCCTTTGCAACAGGTTGTAACATGACCCCGTGGTTGAAGTGGTGCAGTTATTTCCACTGTGGGAAGGTCTTCAAGCTGATAGGGAAGCATCTATGCTCTAAGGTTGCTCAAAGGGCTTGCATTTATATGACCACTCTAGATTTGTTACTGCTTCATCGGGACATATAATACTACACATCTCTCTTTCTGCCACATTAAAAAAAAATTTAAAAAAAAAAAATCGTGGCCCCTGCTCTGTTCAAACATAACCACAAGCTGCAACCCACAACTGAGATCTGAGATAGCTTCTCCCAGTTGCACTTGGGGAGACCAGCATAGGCTGTGCCCCACATCTAATGCCTAAGCGCGTATCTTGAAGGTTCACAGGGAGGGTTGCTTTGAATTAAAGAAATCTCCCAAAGTCACAGTCTTTTGCAGAGGACATGGTGCCACCTACATCTTTTTCTTTCACTGGCTGAGCTCTTGCTTGACTATCTCATCTGCCTCTACAGGTGGCCTTCTGGCATGGAGAGTGTAGTCTTGTGGACACAGTCTTTCTCACTGATAGGTTTAATTCTGCACTAAAAGTACATATGACCTGCCATTTTGAGAGACTAATTGGTCTGCAGATCTGAGGATCCGTAGATTTGCAGCCAAAACCAGGTGTTACCTCCCTGATGCTACCTTTTCAGAAGATTTAGCTGTGATATCCAGTATCTTTGGCTTTAATGTGCATTCCTGCTGCAGGTTTGGAAGATGAGAAGCCTGAAACATATAAATCACTTTGAAATGGTCCTTTTTTCTCAGATGCTGTGACCAGCATCACTCTGTCTATGTCTCCAGAAAACAATACTTGCTGATTGTTCAGTAGATCTGTGATTCTTGCACAGACTCTCCACCATTTCAATCTTCATACACTTGCTGCCTTTCAATACGGCCTGACATAGGGGCCCCAGGCACTAATTGCCTATAATCATGCAGACACCTCAAGGATCTTTGCACTTCAGGTAGGTAGAAGGATTTTTTTTTTTTACATGTTCTTGGACCATTATGAGACAGATGTCAGTCATTTCTATTTGTTCCTTGACCATTCAGCCACTTCAGGTTTCTATTCAAGCTTTTCACTTCAACCAAGAGGACTAGAAAATATACTTGGTTTTGTTCTGGTTTTTTTAGAAAGTTGTTCTGTTGGAAGGGATGAAGACTTTAAGGGAAACAACAAACCAAAAGCAAACAAACAAACAAACCAAAACACACACAAAAAAAACCTCTTTAAAAACCCTCCAAAGAACAAGAATAAACATAAAAAGAAAAATAATCAAACAGCACTTATTTAAAGTTGATGGGAACAATGAGTCTGAATTCCTGAGAGGTAAGAAAGTTGTTTTTTGGTCTGAGGCCAACTCTAGAAGAAGACATTTTCACAGGGTGTATCTGCTGCCTTGGCTGCTTAGCCACGCTGCTGTACTGCACACAAGGTCTTCACAAGCAATAACCCAGTTCATTCTTGCAACATATCTATATGTTAAGGAAATGCTGTTATTACTGTTTTCCATGGCTAAATTGGTACGAGAAACAGGTGATTCTTTTATAAAGCTGGTTTCTAGGAAAACCCTTTTAGGTTTCAGTGAAAACTGAGTATTTGCATGTCAAGTGGGTAACTCCTGTGAGTCTGCAGCAAACAAGTGTCTTGAGCACCATCTCCTGCACACCTGAGTAGTGCTCTAGTTACAGCTCTGTCCTCCAATGACCTCCAGAGCACCTAGAGCTTTAGATGCCTGATGGCAGGGAGAGTACATAAGACAAATATCTTGTGACCTTCTGCTCCTTCACTGACCACAGGTGAAACAGGGTTAGTTAAATTTTCATACTTAATGAATAAGGAGCTATAGAAATGGCATTTTAAATCCATGCAATCTAGTACAGAATTTAATTTCTCTGTGAGGCATTTATCCCTTATCATGGTGATTATTCTATCCTCATGATTTTTGGATGATGCAAGAGGGGAAAGGGAAAAAACAAACAAACAAAAAAAAAAAAAACAGTAAGGGAGCAGTTGTTATTATGTATTTAGCATTTGTCCTTTGTCCAAGCAATATGAGAGCTGGCATATGAAACACAGTATTTCCTCTATTAGGCACACCAAAGCCACTCCTGGTTCTATTCTAGGACAGGGATGGTGCATGTAAATTATTTTTTTCCTGTGAGAACCTTATTTACATTCTGTTTTCATAGATTCATTCAACAGATGACAAGGAGCTTCTAACCTAGTCATTTTAAAACTGTGGAGGCTTGACTTGCCTCATTTAATGTGGCTCAGGAAGGTAGGCTAGCATGAAGATCAGGTATCACTGGCTTCAAAGGTTTCCATGTGAAAAATATCACTGCTATGCTTTTTCATTATTGCTAGTAGAGGATGTCTGCACCTTCCCTTTATTGATACTCTAGAAGTAGTCAGAAAAAAAATTAATATATTACATAATTCTTCAGGTGTGTAAAATACACTATTCCAACGCTTAAACTATGCAATCTGTAGCGACATATGTAAGGTGACACTAAATTCAAACTCTTTTAACTCAAAGTCAGCATAGCTCACCTTTTTAGCTTTAACTATCAAGCCTCCAGGAAACCTAATCCAGAGGTACTCGAATGTCAGTAGCCCACAGGCAGCAGTAATGAACAAGTACTGTGCTGTAGAAAACATTATGCTTTTTTCCCCAGTCACCCTTCCTTCTAATTTTTTTTTATGTTTTTCCCTGTCCTCAGTTGTTTTCCATGTGGCTGACACATTTCCTACAGGCTGGAGACCACTACCCTGACCTGAGTCTTCTAAAGCAGAAGGTTAGCAAAGGTGCCCTAAGCACTTCAGTTACCGTTTAAGCCTCTCCTGTGGAAAGATTATAGTCAATCTTTTTTTTTTTTTTTTCGTTTTGTTTTGTTTTGTTTCTTAGTAGGTAAAAATTGCTGCTAATTACTGCTTCGAGCTTGTGTCTTTCACAGCAACCCGTCCAGTAATTGCTCCTTTCTAATACAAAGCCAGTCCCACATTGTGTTGTTGGGTTGTGCCTTCTCCCTCAAAGGAAAGACAAAAACAAAAACCAAAAAACCCCACACAAACAAAAAATACAACAAAACAAAACCCAACAACCAACCCAAACCAGTAAACCCCTTCTTGTGCTGCCTGAAAACAGATCTTTGATCCTGTTGGAAACATGCTGATTTTGAAGGGATCTAAAGGGGTGGGTCCCTTACAGGTTAAGTGAAGTCACAGCTCTTTTTGAGTAGTGTGAGCTGGCATTTTGCTTTTAAAACAGCCTCTTTGTGTGAATGGGCTGAGGATGCGGGCTGCCTCTTGTAAAAGAAAACAAAACAAAACAAAACAAAAAAAAAAGCCCTCCCTCAGCCTCTGACATCACAGTCCTTTAACAAGCCGAGGAAGGAATTTGACTTAACGAGCCAAAAAAAGTGAAGGCTCTTGTGGAAAAAGACATTTGTGGGATTTGCTTCAGGAGCAGAGAGAAAGAGGGTAAGCTAAGATTTCTGACCTGTGGCTTGTGTCTTCATTAAAGCCTTTATTATTCAATATTGGGAGGAGTATTTAAAATACCATTTTTTCTCTGGGGTGGCTGTGGGATTTGTCGTTCTGTGGTTGCTCCTTTCATTATAAACAGCAGGGAGAGCTTTCTGAGATTTACAGCTTTCTGCTTAGGTGTAATACAAGTGAGTAGTGGTTCTAGGGAAAGAAAATACTTTGGATATCCTGTGCACGAGGGAGCTAGAAAGCCACCCACGTTCAGTGTGTATACTCTTGAGGTAGCGCTTGCAAAGTCTTTTGGCTGAATTCTTTAGTTCTTTTGGAGTGGTGTGTTTCCCACTAGTGGAATATGTTATCCTTCTGACTTCTGTAAAGCAAACTTCAGCTGATAAAGAGGCTTTAGGAGCATCTCCATCTTTTAGTTGATTAGCACTGAAGAAAATTAAGTGTAATACTGTGAGCAGTCACATTTAGCAGCAGCAACAGCGTTCCTGGTTTCTATGGCATTTGATGCCTGCTGTGACACTTGGTTGATACCTCTGGGCATGCACCAGAATGTTGCATTCTTTATCTCTTGAGAAATGAAGAAGGATGTTTTAGGGTAAAATATCATAAAGCCAAGATGACATCAACTTCCCTTCTAGCCTGTATCGGTTTTTATGTACACAAACTCCATAACTGAAGTCTCCTGCAGTCACTTCAAATCAGTTTTTGCTCTGTTACTGCTTGTGCGATGGGCTTGTAAACAGTACTCTTTCCAGCAGAACTTATTAGGTTGGTTTTGCCTGTTTTGTCTCTCCCCTAAAGCAACTTGACCTGGAATGTGCCAGACTTCTGTTTGTACAGAAATGTGAGGTGCTGCTTGCAGTTAAATGGCCCTTTTATGACTGTTTAAAATGCCTCCAAAGAAAGCATTTCCTATCAGATAGCAAATTGTCTAAGAAATACAGATGACAGCAGCCTTTAATGTAACAGCTTATTTGGCATTAATAGTCTTGCCAACATGAGATTAATTAACCAATATTTACTTTTTTTCCCCCTGTAATTAGGAAAAAAAATAAAAGAAGACTAAAAGAGGGGGGAAAAAAGAGGGGGTGGGGGGGAAGAGAGAACCCACAACTAAGGGACTGGAGAAATTGGACTTTACAAGCAGAACAGTTTGAGCTGAAATAGCCATTTTCCCCCTACTAGTATTTTAATTGATGAATGCCTTAATCAAATAATATCCTAATGTAGTCCAGATGTGCTGTAGGTCATTTAATCAGTGGCTTTTCAGCAGGAAAAGAAGGAATAATGAGTCTTTGCTTGGAAAAGGGCAGCTGAACAGGGACAGAGGTATGGGAAGTAGTAGGTGCTGAAAGGGAATGCCTTATTCTGCAGGATTTCTCAACTGGCTTTTTTCCCAAATAAGGAATTAGGAAGAAATGATACACAAATCTCACTTTCAATTAAATATTCTCCTGCTAAGAGACAGCGAGATGACTGTAGTGCTTAGTTTGTGTTCTGAGCAAAGTTTAGATGAAGTTGTGAACTGCTCACAATGCCTGACTCACATGGTAAGTCATATTTATAGCCTGGGGACAGCAATGGCATGTGGAGAATTTAGCAACATCCTCCTTTTAGAGGACTACACACATTTAGCCTTTTACTAGCAAGACTGTTCTGTAGACCCTGCAGTCTGACTTCTTTTTCTGTTAAGTAATACTGAATCTGCGGGCCTTTTGTTGTAATGGTGTGTCAAAGTTCCCTGATCAAGCTGGATAAACTGGAGTCATTGTTTCCGTTTTGCGGGGGTGTGCCTCCTTTTTATACAGGCACAAGTTAAATTTCACGCATGTTCTTAGAAGAAGAGGCCTGTGAATTGCAGTCCACTAGTGCTGCAAAGTTCTGGCTCCTGTGTGAAACCTCTAACTTGGAGCCCAAATGCTGCTTTCACTGTGGCATGTTTCTGGAAAAAGAGGCTGGAATGAAAGCATTTTTGTGTGTTGGGTTACTGAGGACTCCGAGTGTGTGACACATTGGAGAGCGTGACTCAGGGAGGTGGTGTGTGGGGCTCTTTTTAGAAGTGGCTTAGTTCCCCCTTGTATGTGTAACACAGCTGTTGGCAGAGACTTCAGTTATATTCTTTGATCACCGTTGTATTGTTCCCCTCTTCTGTAAATCAAGCGATTTTTGAGCTAGGACTAGGCTAGATTTCCTCTTTCTTGATGTCTTCCCAGTTTGCCCTTGATAAAGTTCCAGTGATCTACGTCTGAAGGTAACAGCCTAAGATACACTTAAGGTAAAGCTAAATACACCTTTTTAAGTCACAGTATGTGCTACAGAGTGCTATAGGAGTCTCTAGCTTTAAAATAATCTCAATTCCTTGAAAAACTGGGAAGACGAAGGGTAAGATGCTCAAGTCAGCTGGCTGGTTCAGCCCTTGGTGCTGTAGCTGTCTCAATCTTACTGCCTATGGAGAAAAAAACCAACATTGTCCATTCTTTCTGCTACAGGCAGAGCAAGTTGCCATCAGATGAGACACACTGCACCTTGCACCATAAGCAATCTATCTTAGGCTTTGTTAGCAGAGGTTTATCGGTGCTTGCTACAGTTAAGTGTTCAGTCCCTGCCATGCTGCCGTTGAAAGTAAGTGGTGAAAGAGCTCCAGCTTAGA
Organism: Eubucco bourcierii; assembly: GCA_013396675.1. Classification (NCBI taxonomy): domain Eukaryota; kingdom Metazoa; phylum Chordata; class Aves; order Piciformes; family Ramphastidae; genus Eubucco; species Eubucco bourcierii. The sequence goes on from VWZE01005840.1 coordinate 290,437, forward strand.
GAGATCCTGTGTCTTTGTTCAGAAAAGTGCCTTTTAGACGGTTAAGTAAGATTTACAAACCTCTATCGGCAAGTGAAAGAGTCTGTATCAGCAGAGGAGTTCAGTACTAATAAAACTCATAAAGCTTACTTGTGTGCTTCTGGCAGGTTTACCTCTCTTCCTCCATTGTATTAAATCAGTTTTCCCAGCAGCCCTAAGATCTGCTCAGGGAACAAGTGAACTGTGTGGCCTTTTGTCTTCATTTGCTGTCTTGCTGCTGCCCCTGCTTAGCCCAAATTCTTTCATAAGAAACTCCCCTTCTCTTGGACCAAAATGATGAATACGCCAGTATTTTTCTCTGTATCTTTCACTTCTGAAGGAGGCTTGTAACTCCACTCTTTAGATGGAACAGGAACCCCCCCTCCCATGCCCAACTGAAAAGACTAAGGAATTTTGGAAATCCCCTTGTCTCATTGTTTTTTTCATGCAAGTGACCGTAAAGGTCACCCTTTCCTTGTGCTGACATTATCTAGATGGGTTAGAGTGTATTAAAAGCAAGGCTTAGTTTAGCGTCCTTTCCCCTCCCCACTGGGATTAGATCATGCTTTACCAGAGCAATTGTTTCATCCTTGACATGTGTTGGGCAGATTTCAACTGCAGTGTTTTGTGAGGCTGTAATTTTTCCTGCATACATTCAGAACCTGTGTTCTGTTCAGCTCAGTATCTGTACTGGACACTGTTATGCTGAACATTTTTCTGTCATTCTGTTGGGATTTCTCCATTTTTACTTGACATGAAACCATCAAAGGCTAAATGTGAGAGAGTGCTACTGACAGAGCTGTGAGCTTTCAGTTCAGATCCACCAGCTCAGGGCGTGGGGAGCCTATACAAGTGGACTCTGCAAATGCAATGGTTCATGGTAAAGAAGCTCATCTGTGACCTTCAGCTACGAAGAAGAAATTCTCCTTCTGTTCCGTAAGGATTTTGTATTCCCTGTCAGGTATTCCCTGACCAAATTCCTAAGTATGTGATGTTCCTCATGTGTGAATTTGATGTGGTGCTCTTCATTTCTGCCAGCAAACTGTGCCACTTCCTTGGGTAGCACTGGGGACTGCTTCAGGAGATCATATTTACCATTTTAAGTGACTTGGCACCACATTCTCTGTAAAACAAATATCCCAGCTGTTGGAAGCATTTAATTCTTGTTCCAGCAATGATAGAATTTTTTTCATGGCAAGCCACAAAAAAAGCAAGCCTTAGGAAAAAAAAAAACTGTACAAAGGTAAAAAGTTCTAACCATCTCTGGTGGTGTGGTTGATTATTAGCATATTAATGTTTGTATTGACCTCGAATCTAGTGCTGCCTCTCTGCAGCATTGGTTTATTTCCCATGCCCCCACATGGGGTGTACTGTCCTGGTCATTCTGTCCTAGGGAACTGTGTGAAGCAATCAATTTGGAAATGAAAGGAGCATTGAACTGATGAGAATGATGAGAAGGAACACATTTTTCTGGATGAAATGCCTTCTTATGCATGCATTTACTGCTCTAATTCAGTTGCACTTTCAGGCTGACCTACATTACAAGAAGCCAACAGTGCAGAGAATAAGATAATGGTCTTTTGAGTGCAGGTTCTTGTACCTGAAATCATATTATCACCAGTTTGGGTACTAGGAGCTCACAGATCTTACCATGTGTCTAAAATGCTATTCTGAAGCTGTTCAAGACATCCTATTACCTGGATGCTGATAGATAATGGGGGATGGGGAGGTGGCAGTACCAAAAAATGCTGCAGTTTCTGAATGAAAGTTTAATCACTGCTTCTTACAATTTCAGATTTCTTGATTATTGCAGAACTGAACAGAGCTTGTCCAGCCCCATGCACTGTAGTGTACGCCACTTAGATATGTACTACTTTCCCTAGTGTCAGCTATGTAACCATTGTCTTCTAATAACCTTTGTGAAGTTTTGGGTTTTGGTTTTGGGTTTTGGTTGGTTGGTTGGGGTTTTTTGGGGGTTTTTGGGTTTTTTTTGTTGTTGTTGTTTGGGGTTTGTTTTTTTTTTTCTCTATCAGAAGTGATATTACTTTTAATTCATAAGATATCAACCTTTTGTCCATAAATATTAATTTCTGTATAAAGCACTCCATTCCTGTAGGTGCTTTGTGCAATAGCAGTTCTTTGCAGGAACTAAACTATTTCATAGAAAGTAGTTAGCCTTCTGTGGTGGTGTTGGTTTTGGGTTGTTTTGGCTTTGGTTTGGTTTTTTCCCACAGGTGCTGCACAAGAATTACATTTAAAGAAGGGAGCTACCTGTTTTTATTACCCCTGTAGCAACAGTTGAAATCAAATCATTAGAGCTGGAAATTCTTCACAGAGAGACCAGATCTTTATTTTAAGGCCGTAAGACAAAATAATTGACATAAAGGATGCATAGCTTCACAACTGTAGAACTACTTTCAATACACATACCTTGGAGTTAGATTTGCATAGCTTGGAAGTAGAAAGGCATATTCCAAAGACAGATTCTGGATTGCTGAGGAAAAGCTTAAATGTTTGTCATTGAGGGCACAGAAAATACTGGAGTTATAAAGACACGTTTGGAAAAATACAGTGTCCTCCATTAGGTGCTCATCATTAACATATCCTACCATAGAGTGTATGTTCAGCATTACTCATAATTTTTGAGCCATTTTTCTCCATCCTTAATTTATTATAGCAGCAAAAGGAGATTGGACTTTGATTTGATAAGAGTTTTGTTGTGTGTTGCGTTGGGAAGCTGAAGAATATTGCAAAGCCTTTCACGTGCTTTCTGAGCAAATGCAAGCACAACTCCCCTAAAACAGACCAAAAAAAAAAAAAAAAGATATAAAGAAAACCACTCATAAAATGTCACACAACAGGCTCTCCCCAGGTAGTCATTTGTTTTCAGCAGTGAGTGTATCCCCATGCCCCTTATTACTATCTGTGTTCCAGAAGAACTCAGTGGGAGCTTATATGGAGTTACATTGATTTTAGGCTGTATTCTTGTCATTTCTGAAGTTCTTAGAAGGAGATAAACCGTCTTATCATCAAGAAAATACATGTGTTGTACTGTTTGGCTACCTCAGACAAGTCACTGAAGACCATAGAGACCTGCTTACAGCAAATGTCAGTTGTGACACTCAATGCTAACACGTTTCTGTCATTGGAAATGGTTTCCGTCTGTGCACTGAAGACACTGCATACTGCACTGGCTGCCTTTTGCATGCTTACAGGATTATGAATGAAACTATTCAAGGTACTGCCAGCATGTGCCTGACATCTTAAATTCAACAAAGCTGGGCAGTCTGGATTTGGGGATTTGTTATTTTCTTCCCTTCTGGTACTTAAATTCTGTCCGTTTTCATTAAGTGAAAAATTGCACGCTTTTTGGATAACACTTTCAAAGTTATTTTTAAAACCTTAGGAGTCAATATAAAAATATCATCAGTCAGTAGCTCCCAACTGGGGAACATCAGATCTCCCAACTAGACTCTGTGCCACTGATCACAACCCTCTGAGCTCTGCCAGTTCTCAATCCACCTCACTGTCCACTCATCTAACCCACAGTTCCTGACCTTCCCTATGAGGGTGTTACAGGAAGCAGCGTCAAATACCTTGCTGACATTCAGGTAGACAGCATCACTGCTATCCCTGAGATGTTCCCACTGTGACTACCCAGCTAGACCCTCCATCAGAGAGAGCTAGAAGATCAATGAAGCATGATTTCCCCTTGGTGAAATGATGCTGACCAATCCTGGTAGCCTTCTTTTCCTCCACATGCTTAGACATGACACTGAGAATGAGCTGTTCTGTTGCTGTTGCAGGGATGAAGATGAGGCTGACTTGCCTGTAGTTTCCTGAGTCCTTCTCCTTCCCCTTTTTGAAGCCTGGAGTGACACTGGCTTTGCTGCGGTCCTCAGACACCTTCCCTGTTCTACATGGTTTTCAGAGATGATAGAGAGTGGCTTAGAAGCAACACCTGCCCGCTCTCTCAGCACTTCTGCATTCATCCTGTTGGGGCCCATGGATCTGTGGGTGTCCAGCTCACCTAAATGATCTCTAACTCAGTCTTTCTTAACCAAGGGAAAGTCTTGTTTTCTCCAGATTTTCTGTTTTAACCTTCAGGAGCTGGTGTTCCTGGGGGCCAGCCTTGGAAGTAAAGACTAAACCAAAGGTGATATTCAGTAATTCTGCCTTCTGCATATCCTCTGTCACCAGAGCACCCACCTCCTGCAGCACTGGCCCACATTTTTTCCACTATTTTTCTAGACTTCCTTTTGTTTCTGATGGACTTTCTTCTTGTCTTTGACATCCCTTCTCAATTTAATTCCAAGGGAGCCTTACTTGTTGCATCCCTACATACTCTGACAATATTCCTGTATTCATCCCATGTGGGCCCACCTCTTTTTCCAGATCTTGTAAACTTCACTCTTCCATTTGAGCGTTTCCAGAAACTCCTTCATCATCCATGCAGGCCTCCTGCCTCCTGTACCTTCTTTCTTAATCACAGGGGTGCACCGCTCTTGAGTTTGGAGGGAGTGCTGTTTAAACATAAAGCAGCTTTCATGGCTCCCGCTACCTTGAACAGATCTTGGATTCCTCCAAGTTGGTCTCTGAAAAGGCCAAGGTTAGCTCTGCTGAAGTGCAGGGTTCTAATCCTTCTTATTGCCCCACTTTCTTCCACATAGGATCCTGAACTCCACCATGTCATGACCACTGCAGCCAGGTCTGCCTCCAGTCTTCACACCAACAGCCAGATATGAAGGCCCAGCACAAGGCCCAGCAGCACACCTCTCCTTGTTGGCACCTCCACGACCTGTGTCAAAAAGTTGTTGTCAATGCATTGCAGGAATCTCCTGGGCTGTTTGTAACTTGCTGCATTGTCTTTCCAGCAAATACCAGAGTGGTTGGAGTCTCCCATAAGAATTCCCAGGGTGTGTGATCATGATGCTGTCTGTAGAATACAGCTTTCAGCTACCTGCAGAAGGCCTCATCAACTTCTTCCTGATGTTGTGGCCTGTGGTGAACATTCACAACAGTGTCACCCACGTTAGCCTGCCACTTAAATCTTACCCATAAGCTCTTCCCTTGATTTTTCATTCCTGTTCAGGCTAAGTTCGATACATTCCAGTTGTTCTATCACGTAAAGAGCAGCTCCACCACCTCACCTCGTTAATCTGTTTTTCCTAAAAGATATGTAGCTGCCCATGACAGCATTCCAGTCATGTAAGCCATCCCACCATGTCTCTGTAATTGCAATGAAGTCACATCCCTATGACCCAGATCTCTGTCTCTTCCTGTTTATTTCCTGTGCTGCATATGTTAGTCTGCAGGCGTTTCAGAGGGATAATTAAGCATGCAGCATTCTCTGGAGGGTTGCAGGAGGATCCACCATAGCTATACACATCCCCCTTGAGGTGATCGACCTTCTGATTCTCATCTTGAAAGGTAGCCAAAGAACATCTGTTGCTGATTTGATTGGCCTGGCTCTGATGGAAAGAGTATTGCCATTTTGGATCCCATCCACCTGTTACTGTCATGTGGTCTGAGGTGGGATGTTGATACCTTTCCAAACACCTGTTCTGTGGAAATGAACATGAGCTGTGAGGGATGGGTGACAGCACCTTTTATAACTCTGCTTTTGCTTTTCTTGCGCATTATCAACTGCAACACTTCTGTCTCATTCCATTTTTCTACAGAAGATGACTTCTCTAAAGAAATGCTTGCTGTTGCTAGCAAGCATGGAGCAATACTCATGTTAGCTAGTTTTCTCACTGGACAACTTTTCCTTCTCTGGAAGCACAGAGGTGCAGGTGACTTCTGTGCATTTGCAGTGCTTGGGTTTGGCTTCATGTGGGATGCAGATGGTGACTTCATACTTCAAAAGGATGAGCCAAATGAAAGCATCTGCTGTCTTGAAGGTTTGCCAGTCAGCTCATCATTTGATTCCTTTTCATTGCAAAGAGACAACAGGAAGGCAGGCCAGTTCAGTAGGTGAAGAGATGACTGACATCAGCAAAGATGTGTGGATTAGCCAATCAACCATAGGCAAATGTGATTTTAAGTTATAGTATTGTACTAAAATGTCTAGTGGAACGTTGGGCCCAGGAGCTAGATCCAAGAACAGAATCATAGAATCATAGAATGGTAAAGTTGGAAGGGACCTCAAGGATCATCTAGTTCCAACCCCCTGCCACAGGCAGGGACACCTCCCACTAGGACAGGTTACTCAAGGCTTCATCCAATCTGGCCTTGAACAC
>VWZE01005840.1:337274-349540 GCA_013396675.1 Eubucco bourcierii
AAAAGAAAAAAAAAAAGAAAAGAAAAGAAAAGCAAAAGTGAAGTAGATCACCAAAACTGTCTCTACATGCCTTTGGGGAGCACTTGAGAAAAGTGAGAACAGCTTTTGGTTTTCAGCCAAGATTTCATTGACTGCAGTTCCCTGAGTAACACAATCGTGTTTTTGCTATGGGTACATGATTATGCCCATTTTTGCTTTAGTCAACACAGGCTGTATCGTAGAATGGTCTGGTTTGGAAGGGCCCTCCTAAGGTCATTTAGTCCAACCCCCTCTGCAGTAAGTAGTTCTGTAGTTCCACAGTAGTTGTTTTCACTCTATTTCTCAAGTCCATTTGTTGTGGTTTTTAAAGAGCTGACCGAATGAAGCTTTCAGACGAATTGGAGAGAAACCAGAACTATATTTGGCAAGAGAAATCCAGAAAGAAATTACAAGGCAGATACAAAATCCATAGTGAACCCCCTGAATTTTCTCCCAACCCAAAACTATATCTATAATCGGCAGTGCTCCAATCCTCCCCCCACCCCCCTACAAGCCTCTGCCATCCAGAGGCCTAAATACAGCCTCTGGAGGCCCCAGAACAGGCCTGCTCCTTACATGGACAGGCTGAGAGATTTGGGGGTCTTCAACCTGGAGAAGAGAAGGCTTCCAGGAGGCCTTATAGTAGCTTTCTGGTATCTGAAGGGGGTACAGGAAGGCTGGGGAGGGACTATTGACAAGGTCTTGCAATGACAGGACAAGGGGCAATGGGTTTAAACTGGCAGAGGGGAGATTTAGACTGGATGTTAGGAGTAAGTTCTTCACAGTGAGGGTGGTGAGGCACTGGAACAGGTTGCCCAGGGAGGTTGTGGCTGCTCCCTCCCTGGAGGTGTTCAAGGCCAGGTTGGACGAGGCCTTGAGTGACCTGTACTAGTGGGAGGTGTCCCTGCCTATGGCAGGGGTTTGGAACTAGATGATCCTTGAGGTCCCTTCCAACCTTACCATTCTATGATTCTATGTTTTTCCTGACAAAAGCAGCTCCTGCCCAACACAAGGCTGGAGGGGGAGGAAAGGAGCAGGAGCTGGCCTCGCCCTGAGTTTATAAAGCGCTAACAGAATTATGGGATCGAATAACAATTTTCTGCTCCCTAGAGGATTTTTAACCCTATAGTTCCCAACCTGGGACACGATTGCTGCCCGCACACTCTTGAACTTTGCAGAGCTTCTGTGCCAAACCCATATATGCTGACAACAATGTTAAAAATACATTAATATTAATGAAAAGCAGGATGTGTGCACTGAAGAAAAATGTAATTTAGCACTAGGATTATTTGGAGCTTATCTAAGAACTACAGCAGGATTTGTTCCGTGGTCCAGCTGATCAGGCAGACACTATGTACCACATGGAGAGGATTAATGTTAAGGCATACATTTAGCTGTCAGCACTACTAATTGCCTGAATTCCTCACAAAGAAAAAAGAAGCCAACTTAACAAAAACTATGTGTCAAGGATGCTGTGTTCTGCCTTTCTAGCAGAAAGAAGAAGCCCAGAGAAGCCTCCTACCAGGTAAGGAGGATATTCTGAAATGAGAATAATAGACAAAAACATGTCATCTGGGGGCAAAAGCAAGACACTACAGGTTTCCAGTGTTGTCATGTTGACCAGCTTCTATCCCAAAGGAAACTGGACAGTGTTGCACTTCAGAGCTCCTCACTCCTCTCCCACGTTGTTCTTGAAGAAGCAGGCAGCACCAGCTTCTTCTAAGGCAAGCTGGTGGACCTCCTCTACTTCAGTAATGGGGTCATCACTCCTCACCATGCTTCCTGTCAGTATACCCCATGAAGCAAATCCATTCTCCAGGTTTTTTGCACCCTCCACACTGGCCTGAGCTTTGATCATGTTTGGCACTGGATGAGGCCTCAAGTCATGGGGGCACAAGGAGCCACATGCTAGCACTGCCTGTGGCATGGTCTTCCTCTTCCTTCCATGAGCAGCCAAGAAAAGCAGATGTCTCCATAGGTGATCTTAACATGTGGTGGTGCTGTGCCTCCTGAATGCCAGAGTTCTGGCCCAGAGGTCTTAGCGTCTGAGACACCTCAAGGTGTACCTGTAAGGTGATGTTGCTGTCATGCTAAAGACACCAATATCAACACTATGATTTTCCAAACAGCCTGGATGTCATTTTCCAGAATTGCCAAGACAAGGCTGCTGGGCATCATCTCTTACATCCAGGCATCAGCATCTATCATCAGTGGCTTTGGATCAACAAGACAACTGCTCTGGACCAAGTTGCCACATCCCTGTGGCAATGCAGCAGCTGCCAGAAGTTGCTCCTCATGTCCAGTGCACCTGGTTTTCCATGCAGCCTTGGCTCCACTTCCATCTCCCTGAGTGACATGAGCAGAACCACGTGTCTTGTGAATATATAATTAAACACCAGTTGGTGAGGAAGCCAACTTTTCAAACCACAGAAAGAGCACAATTTGGCATTACGCTCTGTGGTAAAAGACATATTTTCCAAAGGAAAACAGGTCATAACAAAAATAGCTGCTCCTCCTCCTCAGTGTTTTTGACCAACTGCCCCTCTCTTCAGTGCTGTAACATGACTGCAGCTCAATCCAAGTTCAGACCTGGGCACTTCCCAGTCCCCATCCGTGTTTACCTGTCTAGCCACTGTCACAAGGTTCAGCATGTGCCTGGATGATTGGCATATACCAAATAGGAGGAACTATGGAGCCAGTGTAACACTCTGGATTTGAAATGCCTTACAATCAGCCAGAGATTGTAAATCACAGATCACATCAGTAGGCTTAGACGAGACAGATGGAGAGGGCTTGTGGACATGGGTCCAAGTTGGATTGTAATCCTGGATGTCAAAAGGACCTTTTCAGGAAAGAAGTGCTGAAGACCTAGCTCCACAATCATAGAATCACAGAATTGCGTAGTTTGAAAAGACCTTAGGATCATCAAGTCCAGCCTTGACATCTCCCTGTACACAACTGTTAGACAAGTACTGACACATGCCAAGCCCTGCAGTACTGAAATTCCTAGAGCAACCCTGTTCAGAAAGAAAAAGTGACATAACTGTCATAAATGTTTTTAAAGAACCAAAAAGCTATACTGCTTAGCAATGTGTAACATCACCACAGGGAGACATTAAACACCTTTATTTGGCCAGACCAACCAAAATGTCCAAAAGCTGGTGAAGCATGGTGCCAACTTGCCTCCAGTGGTTCCCCAGACAAGATGAGTCTGGAGAGTGATATCCTAAAACAATCTGCTCCTTCTACACCCAGCTGAACAAGGTATTTTTGCTTCTGGACTAGTCTCAGTGATTCTGTAGGTACATTTTTCTTAAATGTCAAGGGCAACTCTCTTAAGACTCTTCAGGCTCCACCATGTTTATGCTGAATGAATGTATTTTAAAGTGGATGCAAATACGCCTATAAATAGTAATGATATGAGAACTGGGCCTCATGGGGAAGATGGTAACAGAAATTTCAAGGTGTTCAAATATATATGGTATGAAAGTATTTTGCATGGGAAGTATTCTAGAATCTGGGTTAAAACTCTCACTTTAGCACTCACTGTTTTGTAATTACTAACATGAAATTATATCACAGTGTCACAGTATCACCAGGGTTGGAAGAGACCTCAAAGATCATCAAGCCCAACCCATTACCACAGACCTCAAGACTAGACCATAGCACCAAGTGCCACATCTAAACCCGCCTTGAACACCTCCAAGGACAGTGACTCCACCACCTCCCTGGGCAGCCCATTCNGACTCCACCACCTCCCTGGGCAGCCCATTCCAGTAGCAAATGACTCTCTGAGTGAAGAACTTTCTCCTTACCTCCAGCCTAAACTTCCCCTGGCACAGTTTGAGACTGTGTCCTCTTGTTCTGGTGCTGGTTGCCTGAGAGAAGAAGGTATCCTTCTTCTATATCCTATATCCTTCACAAGAACTAGTTCCAAAAAAAGTACATTCAACAAGAATGAACACTCAGAATATGGAAAAATGTATGTAATTCATGAGATCATTAGTGGCATTTAGCACAGTCCACTAGCCACCTAGACCCTAATAGCATTAAACATAACAAGGTATCACCCAAATGTCAAGAGTGTCAGATGAAAAAACCAGGCAGCCTGCACATGCAGCAAAGCATGGAAGAAAAAGAACTCTTATTTAAGAGTTGAGCAGATCTGCAGCCTCTCAAGTACAGTACCTCTACTCTCCCAGATAACTAATATCTCAAATTGAAGATTGAATTGGAAAAAGTAATTTGTCTTTCCCTCTAATGTCTTGTGGAAGACATTTCCTGTGTGAAGCCATATATGGCAATTCCTCTGGTTGAGTTTTTGGCTTGAACTGGTCATAGGCTGATTCTTTGGTGTTTTCAGTAAAACTGAATTTCCATCCCCTGGAATAATTCCAGGGTTTGAAGGAAAAGATTTGTCCCACTTATGAATAAGAATTTATTTTTTTTTTTAAATGAGACACTTTTTTTTTTCCAGAACATGTGAACAAACAAAAAGCAGAAATCAAAACAAAACAAAACAAAAAAGCCAACCATTGGAACAAGCCACATTATATTTTACAGCTGGCTAAGAATCTTTTGGCCTGACAAAAAGAAAAAAATTCTCTGGTGAAACTGGAATTGTCAGCAACAAATCATTCCAGCAGATAATGCCTCATTCCTTTTCCTGTTAGTTCTGGGCACTTTTTTTTTCTTTTTTTTTTTTCTTTTTATTTTCCCTTGCATCAGAATATAACCCAAAAGTTATTGCACAACTGAGCTAAGAATGAAAAAAAATTAAACCCTTGAGCCATGAGTGCACAGACCTTAAGCAAATGTCACCTGAAGCAACAGAGAATGCAACAGATGGAGGTTTTACCATTCTTCTTGTAAATTAATCATTAATTTATTTAAGGTATCATCATAAATCTTCCTGAAATGGATTGTTATTCTTTGTGCTATGATTCACTAAGCCAGTGCAGAATGAGATCATCATCATTTCACTTAGCATTTTTGAGGTTGCCAAATATCCTTCAAGTATTTCCTGCAGCTGGGTCCACAGGCATCTTCCTTGGAGCTGGCTGACTGCTTGCATCTTACTCTGTTCCAAGAGCTTCTTGTGCCTCTTCCCAGTCTCATTCATCATGCCCACAGGACCCTGAGTTACTTGGTGTGGGTCACTTTGCTTCACTCACTTGGACAGCAGCAAAATGAGACCTTCGGCTGCAAAGCTGCATGTGGCATCAGCACACGCAAAGAGGCATGGCCACTGCCCTGATGGCCTTTGGCTGGAAAATGCTTCCCCTGGAAGTGGAATCTCACCCACCCCAGCCTCCAGCTCAGCTGTGTGATTACTGGAGTGCAGCAGTCACCAATGTCTTTGGACAAATCTGGATTTCTCTCCCCCTCCCATAAACTCTCACATTGTGGAGCCAAAGCATGCAGCAGGCAGAGTGGCAGGTTAACAAAATTAGGGAGGTTCACCTTTCAGTTTCTTTTTGGTGTGATTTCTTGTCTGCATTTTTGAAACAACTGTAAGATAAGGGACACAACACAGCAGCTGCGCAGTCAGGAGCAGGTAAGAGTAGAACAGCTAATAAGAAGAAAGGAAAAAGAGCTGACAGTAAGTTCAATTCAGAGATTACCTGACAAAGGCACACATCTATCTCCTGCCCCCGCAGACACTCTGAGAGTCCTGTAACATGTGAAGAATGGCAAAATGAAAACAAAACAACCACAAACCCAGGCAAACAAAGAACAAATCGCCACCCCTAACTGCAGCAATTACTTGGTCCGGGCATTTTCACTTCCTAAAGCTGCAGTGAAATTCCCCATGGTCATCTGACCTGTGTTGAAACTACACCAGGAAGAGGAGCAGCAGCAGCAGTAGGGAGTGCAAGGGCGTTCTCCAGCTGTACAAAAAGCCTCTGCTATGTGAGCTGAGGATCAGAACAGCGCAGGGATGCATGCTGATACATAGAGAGGTGAGGTATAAATACCCTTCCAGACAGATAATTTCTTGCACAACTCTGATTCTGTGCAGCCCAGCAGACCTTTTGGCTTTTTTCTCTTCACTGCTCCTTTCAAAGCACGCCTCCAGAGCAGGGCTTCTGAAGACCTGTTTTCCTCCTGTGCATCTCCCTGTAAACAGCTTTCCCCAGAAGAGGTAGTCACCAGAAGAATGGTGGGGGTGGCAGTGATAAGGACATGGATTGAGCCGGTGGTTGCAGGTTCTCAAGTGGCCAGCGCCTTTTATGACACTGCACTGTTGCTGGTGGTGAAGAACTACTACAACCAGACCAATGCCACCATTCCTTCCCATGCACTGGAAGATGCTCAGCAGAAAGCCATCTCTAACTTTTATATCATCTACAATCTAGTCCTGGGCCTGAGCCCACTGGTGTCAGCCTATAGTTTGTCCAAGCTAGGGGACAGGACACACCGGAAGATCCCCATCTGCTTCCCTCTTCTCGGCTACTTGGTCTCCAAATCTCTCCTCCTCCTCCTGATCCTGCTGGACTGGCCAATTGAGGTGATGTATGGGGCTGCTGCCTTCAATGGGCTGACAGGAGGTTTCACCACACTCTGGGCAGGTGTCATGGCTCTGGGATCCCTGGGGTCCTCAGAGAGGAGGAGGTCTCTGCGACTCATCATTATTGAGTTGGTGTATGGCCTTGCTGGCTTTCTGGGCAGCATGGCATCTGGCTACCTTTTTGTTGGCTTCAGTGACCACCATCGAGAGGGTACCGTGCTGGTGAGCTGCAGCATTGCTTGCTATGCTTTCTGCCTCCTCTACAGTATTTTTGTCCTGACAGTCCCCAAACCAGCAGCTTCCTGCCCATCCAGAGCCAAGAGTGCAGAGGAGGTGGGCAGTCAGCTACCGGACTGCACAGAAGCAGCAACAAGTTCCCAACCTCCACAGAGCAGCAATTCTGCTCTAATACCCCTACCAAAACGCATCATCATCACGCTGTTTGTGGCAGCAATCCTCTATGACATTGCTGTGGTCGGTGCAATGAACGTACTCCCACTCTTCTTGCTCAGGGAGCCATTGAGCTGGAATGCCGTGCAGATCGGCTACGGCAATGCTGCTGGGTATGCGATCTTCATCACCAGCTTCCTAGGGGTATTTGTGTTCTCTCAATACCTGAGGGACATTATCATGATCATGATTGGAGTGGCATCCTTCAGTGCCGGCATTCTCATCATGGCCTTTGTGCGGTGGACATTTCTGTTCTACATTGGTGAGTTTAGTGACTGCTCACATGAGCTAGTGCGCCTCAAGAAAGGGGTTGGGGTGTTTTGGTGTCAGGAGAAGGGCTTTTGCTCTGTTTCACTGCAGGTTTCAGGTCAGGTAGCCTGGCAGATCATCCCATGAGCAATTCCTGAGGACTTTGTTATCATTCTCTCTCCACACATCTCCCTTTTTTAACCCCCATGCTCTACAATGTCCCAAGTAGGAAGAGACTGTTGCCAAGTCTTCGCTAAGGCTGCTCAACTTGTAATTCATCGCTTAGTCATAGCCCAGATCTGAGCAGGGGATCAGAACTCTTACAGTGGGGCAGCAAGGATTGTTGCTGGCCACCTGTATGAGTCAGACCACACCACTGCATAAACAGGAAGCCCTTGCTTCTCGTGAGGTAATGCTCAAGACAACAGAAACAAACTGGCAAAGCTTGTCTGCTAAGCAAACATCTTAAGAGGTGATCTATTTTTATTATATTAAGGCATTTATGACCTACAGGAATCTGAAGAGTGAAATACTGGAGCTGCTTTAGCAAGTAAAATATCATGATACTTTAGCATACATATCTTGCACTGCATCTAAAAGACCAAGGGGCAATAAGTGGGGCAGCATCCCACTTGCCCAAAGTCAAGGCAAATTCATTGTTGCCTTTGAAGGAACACAGAGAACAAACCCCAAGAACTGCAAGAATTGTGGCAGTGAGATGGATGATTTATACCTGACAAACACAGCATCATGTGTGGAACAGCTCTGAGGTTCTGCTTCTTAAAGTGAGAAAAAGATCTAAGAAAAAAGACCTGAAGTGATTTTTCTGTCTGCCCCTCAGGGAATGAGAAATTGAAAATCAAATAGAGCGATTCTAAATGGAAAGAGGGCAGGATGTTTTATTTGTGTACTCAGATGAATGCTGTGTGAATTTTTTTAGGAGGTTTTGTTCATTCAGGCAATGAGGCTAGGGAACAAAAGATTTAAAATTTACAAGTGCTTGTTAAGTACATTACAAACACATGCTGCTACATGGTGTGCAGGGTGCTTATTCCTCGCACTGCAGAAACGCCTCAGAATGCTAGACACGGCCCAAGTCTTCACTGAGGTCAGTTCTGCTTCCAGGAGTTTCACTCCAGCTCCCTAAAAGCTTCTACACTAGAGAAAGCCTAAAATACTGCAAGCCATAAGCACCGAGACAGAAAACAGCTGCAGTGTTATGAAAAGTATTGTTCCTGTCAAGGTCATGAAGCATTAAGTGCTCTCTCTCCCTGCTGGTTAGATTCAAATGAAGTCTATATGAAAAATTAAGAGATGATTGGTGGCAGCCAAAATGGCTTTGCCAAGGACAGATACTGCCTGACAAACTTCTGTGGGCTTCTGTGACAGGATAAGAGTTGTCTGTCTGGACTTGTGCAGTGTTCGACACTCTCCCCTGTGACATCCTGATCTCTAAATTGGAAAGACGTGGATTCAGTGGGTGGACCACTCAGTGGGAAAAGCACTGGTGTGATGATTGCACTCGAAGTGTGAATGGTTCAATGTCCAAGTGAATACCAGTGACAAGTGGTACTCTGCAGAGAGACAAGTGGTTCAGTGCCAACCTTATGAAGTTGCAAGGTCCTGCACCTAGGTTGGGGCAGCCCCAAGCACAAATACAGGCCGAGTGGAGAATGGATAAAAAGCCTTCTTCCTGAGAAGGAGTTGGGTTGATGAGAAGCAAAACGTGAGCCAGTGATATGCACCACAGTCCAGAAAGCCAACCATATAGTGGGCTACATCAAAAGCAGCATCGCCAGCAAGCTGAGAGAGGTGGTTCTCCCCTCTACCCCACCCTTGGGAGCACACACCTGGAGTATTGCATCCAGCTCTGGAGCCCCCAACACAAGAAGGCCACAAAACCATCAGAACTGAGGAAGGACCATTGAAGATGATCAGAGGGTTGGAGCATCTCTCTTATAAAGATGGGCTAAGACAATTTGGGTTACTCAGTGCAGAGAAGGCTCTGAAGAGACTTTATTGCAGCCTGCTAGTACTTGAAGGGGTCTACAGGACAGCCAGAGAGACATGTTAGCGCCGCGTGTTAGTGGCAGGACAAAGGGTACAGGCTTCAAACTGGAAGAAGCTAGATTTAGATTAGGCATCAGGAGAAGATTCTTCACTGTAAGGGTAATAAGGCACTGAAATGGGTTGCCCAGAGGAGCTGTAGAGGCTCCAACACTGAAAGTGTTTAAAGCCAGGCTGGATGGGGTCTTGAGCCACCTAGTCTAGTAAATGTTGTCCCTGTCCAGGGCAGAGAGTTGGAACTAGATGATATTTAAGGTCCTTTCTAAACCAAACCATGCTACAATTCTATGAAATCATCAGGCTCACCATCTCAAAGGACAGTCCTATACTCCATCTCTGCTGTGATCTCTGTCAAACCAAGAGATCATGGCTGGTCTAAGCAAACTACCTCGGCTAGTGGGAGCAATAGGTAGCTTACCCACCACCACTTTAATGAAGCAAAGATCTGCACTCCTTACAAAGATCTGTACTTCTTTCTGGTACTCAAGGGACAAGAAAAGGTGAAGCAAAGGCTCTGCCCAAGCCAGGAGCATGTAGTCACCACTGAAAGACAAGGCAAGGGTGCTGATGATAACTACATTTTCCTTGCATTGCAGCACGTGCAGTGATGCTCTTTGCCCTCATCCCCTTACCAACGATCAGGTCCATGTTATCCAAGCACGTTGAAGGATCATCTTATGGTAAGTACTTGAGTTAACATGGAGATCAAAAAAACCCTCAAACCCTTACGTTCGGCCTAAGGTGCAGAGAGAAATGCAAATTATTGCTGCAATCTGTGCTTTGCATAATCAAAACAGAGGAGTTGGTATTGTAAATGGGAAGGGAGGAGCAGAGAAACTTGCACGACAAGATTGTCACATCCAAACTTCTCATCCTCAGTTACATCAACATTTACCTACAAAAGTTTCAGTGCTTTGACAAATTGCTATCACTGTACAGCTCAGAGAAAGTATTTGAGGTGCTGCTCAAAACCATGGTACTGGAGGGAAATCCAAGAGAATTGAGATACTGGGATGAAGCACTGGGATATTCACACTGTATCTGGCTTCTTCCAGTTTCAGGAAGGGTGGATGTCTTCAGTCTCTTTTCAGTTATACTCTCAAAGTGTTACCTGACAATTTGTTCCTGTCAGATCATGATTTAAACACCAAGGATAATCCTTGCATTAAAAAATTGCCCTTTTTCGGTCATAGGGAGCAGAAATTCTAATACATTTTTAAACAGAAAATGAAGCAGTAAAACACTTGTATTTTACAGTGCAACACTGTATTGAAGGGTACTGTTTTTACTGCTGGATTTAGACACAAAGACAGGACTGTCCACACATTCAGACCTCAGGCCCATGACTGCCTCCTCCAAGCATGTTCCCACAGCCACTCCTTGCACCTTTTTCCATTCTGCCACATGAACGTGACATTATTCTGTCAGCAGTTAATTTCTACTACTTGTGTTCCTCAGCTGGAGCCAGCTCACCTACCTGCAACAAATAGCACAGCTCACACCTCAAATTAATCATCATTATTATTAATGTTTGTGTTAATCCCCACCATGAGCCACGTATGCAGCACCTGATTACAGTGGCAGACCAGACCTCAAGCAGGGCCATGCAGCAGCACAGCCCTTGCCTCCTGGTAGCACAGTGGTCTCCTAAGGTGGTGGGCACTGGTGCTGTGTGGAAGGAGAAGGCTGTTGGAGGAGCAAGTTCCATGGACAGCTCTGACCTTGCTCTCAATTTGTACCTCCCAGAAGGGTTGGGTTGCTTCTCCTTTCCCCATCTACCACAACCAAACAGACACTACTTCAACAAAAAGGTATTTCAATTTGATTTCAGTTTCTGCCTTCCCTCTGCCTGAAACATCATGCAAATGTGATGACACACACCTCCTTCACTTTAGGCATTATTGTTGTAACCTAATGGACCGCTTTTCTGGCCTGAGTAAAATTTCTCCTGTCCTGAAGGTGTTTGCCCGAGACTACTTTTCTACCTAACAGGGAAAGAAGCACTTACTGATAGTTTATTGCTACTCTTCCAAGCAACTATGTTTACATCCAGTTCAATCCATTTGGTGGCCAGTCACAGAGGTGTCCCTCAGGGATCTGTGTTGGGACTTCTTTTTAGCATCTCTATTGACGACCTCAATTCAGGCGTAGAGAGTGTCATCAGTAAGTTTGCAAATGACACCAAGTTAGGTGTCAGTGTTGATTTGAATGAGGGTAGAGAGGCTCTTCAGAGGGACTTGGATAGGCCAGATCACTGGGCAAACATTATTATTTCAACAAGGCCAAATCCCAGGTCCTGCACTTGGGTCACAACAACCCCAAGCAGTACTACAGCCTTAGAGCAGTGTGGCTAGAGAAATGTCTGGCAGAAAGGGATCTCAAGATTGCAATAGGCAGTTAAATATGAGCCAGCAGTTTGCCCAGGTGGTCAACAGGGCCAATGGCATCCTGGTTTTTATTTAAAACGCTGTGTCCAGCAGTAGGCAAGTGATTGTTCCCCTCTATTCAGCTTTGTTGAGGCCACACCTCAAGTATTGTGCTCAGTTTGGGACACCACAACACAAGAGAGAGTTGGAGGTGCTAGAGTGGGTCCAGAGGAGCACAACGAAACTGGTGAAGGGCATAGAAAATAAATCTTATTAGGAGCAACTGAGGGAGCTGGGCAGAGATCTCATTGCTGTCTACAACTACCTGAAGGGAGACTGTGGAGAGGCTGGTGCTGGTTCTATCTCACAGGTACTTGGAGACAGAACAAGAGGGAATGGCTTCAAGCTGAGATTCGACATCAAGAAAGTTTTTTACGGAGAGAGTGGTCAGAGCTGCCCAGGGAAGTGGTTGAGTCACCAACCCTGTATCTGTTTTAGGGTCGTTTGCATGTGATGCTTAGGGATAGGGTTAGAGGGTGGACTTGGTGATCCTGAGGCTCTTTTGCAACCTAGATGTTTCTAGGTTGCGTGTGTGTGTGTGTGTG
>VWZE01005842.1:11058-23774 GCA_013396675.1 Eubucco bourcierii
AATTTCCCGGTTCCTCCTTCCAGCCCTTCTTGTGGATGGGCATCACATTGGTGGCTTCCAGTCATCTGGAACCTCTCCAGTGAGCCTGGACTGTTGATAAATGGTGGAGAGCAGTTTGGCCAGCTCATCTGCCAGCTCTCTCAGCACTCTAGCATGGATCCCGTCTGGTCCCATGGACTTGTGAGATCCAAGTCTACACTGCAGCATCCCTTAACATTCTGGGACATAATAAATAGCTTCCCTTATTTTCATGTTGGTACTCACTAAACCTTCTATTAGCTTGCATGCTTAATAACCATACCTTAATTTTTCCTAAATATGCCTTACAAGAAATTTAATCTACCATTGAATTCACTCCACTGAGGTCTATATTCTGGCTTGTTAAAGTTCATTGGTTTGATTTTGTTGTTCTCCAAACTTACATTATTTTAATCGGCTCCATAGAATAGAATCATATTTTGTTTGGAAAAGACCCTTAAGATCATTGAATCCAATCGTTATCCAACCTGACCAAGTCTGGCGCTAAACCACATCTCTTAGCACCATCACCTTTTAAACACCCTCAGGAATGTGACTCAACCACTGGGGGAGCCTATTCCAGCCCTTGATAACCATTTTAGTGAAGAAGTTTCTTCTAATATCCAGTATAAACCTCCCCTGGTGCAGCTTGAGGCCTTTTTCTCTCCTGTCAGTTGTTACTAGGGAGAAATGACCTGTATTTACTTTGCTACAACCTCCTTTCAGGCAATTGTTGAGAGCAACAAGGTGTTCCCTTGGCCTCCATTTGTCCAGACTAAACAATCCCCATTTCTTCAGATACACCTTTTAAGACCTGTTCTCCAGACTCAACTTCATTGCTCTTCTCTGCACCTGCTCCAGAAATTCAATCACAGAATTATATAGTATGCTTTAGGTTGGAAGGAATCTCAAGGATCATTTAGTTCCAACTCCCCGCCATAGACAGAGACACCTCCCACTAGAACAGTCACTCAAGGCCTTATCCAATCTGGCCTTGAACACCTCCAGGGAGGCAGCATCCACAACCTCCCTGGGCAACCTGTTTCATTGTTTCACCACCCTCACTGTAAAGAACTTCTTCCTAACATCCAGTTGAATTCTCCCCTCTTCCAGTTTAAACCCATTACTCATCATCCTGTCATTACAAGACCTTGTAAATAGTCCAGGGGACATTCATTTCTCTAATCCCTCACTGAATCATCCAGGTGACTGATGAACATGTGGAGCAAGTCTGGACCAAACATGACTAGCCACAGGCCTCCAACTAGACCCTGAACTGTTGATTATAACCCTCTGTGCGTTGTCATTCAACCAGGTGTCAATACATCTCACTGCCCACTCTTCAAACCCAAATATCCATAGTTTACCTATAAAGATATTTGGGAGACAGTGTTAAAATCCATGCTGAAATTGAAGCAGAAAACAGCCACTGCTCTCCCCTCATCTACTTAGACACTCACACCATCGGAGAAGGTTATCAGTTTGGCCAAGCATGATTTATCCTTCATTAATCCATGCTGACTATTCCTGATAATCTTCTTTTCCTCCACATGATATGAAATGTCCTCCAGAATGAGCTTCCTGTAGATAGGTGACACATTTACTAACCTCCAGTCAACTGTGAGCTCCCCAGTTTGCAAAGACTGCTGGTAAATGATGGAATGTGCCTTGATGAGCACTTTCACCAGCTCTCTCAGTACTCTCAGGTGTATGCCATCCAGGCCCATAAACTTGCACACATCTAAGTGGTGCAGTAGGTTAGTAACCATCTCCTCTTGGATTATAGGTTCTTCATTCTGTCCCATATCTCTACCAGGAATCTGCTCTCTATTTTCACAATCTCTGCGAAGTCCTACTACTTAGACAGAATCCAGCTGATATGTATTTTAGCTTTCTGTAGCAGCAACGTGTAACAAAATCATCAAGAATCTGACAGACATGATCTTGTCATATTCCTTCTCTGAAAGGGTTGTGGGAATTTTTTCCTACTGCAATACCCACTGCAGCATCAACACAATAGTACCTTGAACTCTTCTCCTTTAAATATTTCCTACTGACTTTCAGTAGATCCTGTTCCTTCCATACTCTGAATTTCAAACTAACCACTCTCCTTTTTTATTTATAGAGCAATGTGCATCTTCCTTCTTATCTGTCCCTCCTTTTATAGTAATATTTTGGTCAGACAAGTTATTCTGTAAGTCTCAATTATGTCAACTATGCTGTAATGTCACTAGTGCTTCAAGGCTTTTGGCTCCTTTTGCTTGTTTCTCATTCTTCATATGTTAACATACAGGCTGATTGAAAGAAAAAAGTCATTGGCAAAGACAGAAAAGAAGTATAGCAAGGAGGCAATGGCCTTAATAGCAAGATCTCACATACCTTCCTCTAAGCACTGAAGATTATTTTAAAGCATATTCCAAAATCCATTTTTATCCCCTGAATTTTTCAGTTTCCCTTTACTCCATATTAAACTTCCGTCTAGAATCTCTCAAAACACCCTTTCCACATCTGGCTTACAACTGTATATACTCCTAGAACTGCTAAATTTTGATGACAGCTAACATCTGCATCTCTTTTTACCCTGTGTCTGTGGCTAAGCTACAGCAGTTGCTCTATAATCTGATGACTTCTCCCCCACAGAAAAGAGGAATTGGGAAAAGGAGGGAAGACTCACAGGCTGAAATGAAAACGGATTTAATGAAATAGCCAAACTGATACCGATGTCAACACAGCAGTCACACTAAACAGGAAGAGCAGAATAATAGATCAGGAGGACCCCCAAGCAGGAAGTTTCTCTCTCCTCAGCAAATCTCTCCCTTTAGATTTGAGTGTGATGTTTATACAATTGTTAAGACTCTGAACCACTAATAGCCTGAAGCCCATGGCTGGCCCATTATTGTGTCCCAGCAAAACCAAGACAAGCTGTCATTCAAAAGAAAGGTTCTTCAAAGTGGTTGTTCTCATATCTGCATAACTGAATTATGCTAGATACATCTATCTCTGCACCTATGTTCAGCCTGTGCTATAAATAATGGTATAGAGGAATTAACAATTTTTTTTAGAACTTAGAAGCAAATGGGGAAAAGTTGTTTGTCCCTTCTCTTGGATCAGAAATTTGAATTCAGTTAACCATGCCAATTCTCTGCTGAGAATAAGCAAGCCAAAAGTATATATATGAGCAAGCCAAAGCCACAGTTCTACCATGTACAGTGCATGACTAACAAAGAAAGCAAAACAAACCCATTTTTATTTCTTAGCCAATCTCCTCTCTTAGTGGATCTTCAGGGACTCTGTAGTGTAGGAGTTAGAAATATGATCTGATACAAAGTACAGCAAGTGCTACTGCAGGTAGAACACAAGGTAGTTGAAATATTAGAAAAAAGACCTTGTGATTTAAGACATTAGGGAAATTTTTTTCTCTTACTAAAACTCTTAATATTTCTTGAATGTATACTGAAGTTTCAATCTAAAATGACACTTTGCAGAAATGGTAAACACATTAATAAATGCTTTAATGATATAATTAATGACAGAAATGTTGCATGCCATTTAATACATATCCAGTTTTCTGTCTGCAAAGAAAGACTATCACACTTGCATAGAGAAGGTAGCCAAAAATTCACAGCTTACATCATTGTGGGGAAAAAAAATCACCTTTATATTAACATCAAGTTTTCTTTCATCTGACTCAATCCTAATTATTCTTGAGAGAGAGAGAGTTGCTCTTTCAGTTCACCATAAAGAAGGAAAACTCAGTACCTTTCCTTAGAGATCCTACTACGGAAAGGACCTGGAAAACTCTCTACCCCTTATCTCTGCTTGCTCTGGGACCACATTACAAATGCTACTTTGGTACGGCCATTCCTATTCCAGCCCTGTGCACTGTTGTTTTCTCCTGCCTTTCCTCAAAGGAACAGGATCTTTCAGTTCTTTAGAAGTCAAAGTAATTTTTCAGTTCCCACAACCCATCTCTAACTTAGTTCATTTTGCAGGCAAGTCTGCAAGACAGTTGCCTCCACTGACTACGTGCGTATAGGAGAAACATGTAGTTCTCTTTCCCCTTTCTAGTGCTGTACTCAGGATACTAACTAGTTTTTATTCAAGATAGAAATCCTGATGAAGATGACTAAGACCCATTTATCATCCTTGTGTTTTCAAGCATCTTTAGAAAACACTTTTTTATGTGCTTCTTTGTCTCCACCCACAGAATGTGCTCAGAGGAGCTCCCCGCTGCCAAAATAGGCATGCTATATGCAAGAACTTATTTCTTTTTTTTTTCAAGTTCCTGACCTAATCTAACCTTTATGTATCTGAGCATGACAGTACATCTGGAAAAAAATAAAATTATACATGATGACACATGATTTGGGTGTAAATGTGAATCAATTCCTGGTTTAGAAGCCTGAAAATCCCTGGAAAACAAACAAACAAACAAACGACCCCAAATCAAACCAGAAAAACCCCACCGCTTCACACTCTGCAGATGCTCCTTTAAAGTAAAATGACTCAAATCCAATTCCATTTAGACTTTCTGCATGGCTACCCTTTTTAGATCTTATGCTATACTCTTTTTTCATGAGGAGCCAAAGCAATACGCTTTGATACATTTGTTTATCTTTGATACATTCATTTATGATTAAGTCACCTGAAACCTGCATAAACTGCATCAGCTAGAAAAGTACTTTCATATGTATTCATGCTTTCCACAGATGGGCATTTCAAGTTACAAGCAACAATAATCACAGGTACTAAAACACATCCCTTTTTACACACCATGTTATAAATGTTTCTTTTGCTGCAAAGCATATTACTTTGCAGCTGAAGACAACACAAGTATCACCTCTTTAAACTTATAGATTATAAAAAACAACTGCTAAATTTAAGTTGCTAAGACTTTTCTCTCACTGAAGACAGTAAACACAATTCCCCTGGCTTTGTTTTGCTGTACCAGTATATTGGTTGTACTCATAGCATACTACCCATTTATATCAAAAGCTGTCCAGAAAATATGGAAGGATAAACATATAAACTTGTACGATCATCATCATACATTGAAAAAAAAAAAAAAAGATATTTCTTGGAGCTTATTTATTTTTAAAAACTTTTTAAAAACCTTTTTCTTGAAGAATGGGCTAACATGAGGTAGAACAAGAAGAATAACTGAATATTTTGTTAAGAATAAAAAAAAGTGTGGTAAAGTAAATGTTGCATGAACGTTTTTCTACAGTCAACCAGACATTCAAATAATCACTATTCTCTTCTGTACAGTTTAGACTGATAAATAAATGTCAGAGTTTATTATAGGCTATTGGAATCTAATGAGACTAGACTGTAAAAACGCTCTCTCTAAAAATATTTCTAAGGCAGAATCTGAGCAATATCATAAAGAAAGTAAGAAAGGTAGAAAATTCTGGAAATGGCAAACCATTATATTTGGCTGAAAAAATCTTCTGAAATCTGTCATGTCTTCTCTCTAGAAAAACAGATCTACTTGCTTGAAGAAGAGTGAAGAGGAGAATGCACTGACAATTGGATATTTTGAGAAGAAATAACTTTGAAGAAACTTTTGCTACTTTTCATGTGAATTAATCAATCTGGTTTTTTTCACTTTATAAGAGTTTTCTTCAGAATTGAAGAGATAAAATCAGGAAGTGCCACCTGGAGAATGGCAAAAGACACACACATTCCTTGACAGAAATAAGCAAAAAAAAATCAGAATTTAACACAGGAGTTGTTAAACACTTCCCTGTGGCTGTAAGAACACATAGCTCAAACACAGAAGACAGAAGAACAATCACACTGAAAGAAACAGGTGAAAGGTACCTGTAAGATAACACCCATAAAAGCCACTCAAATTTACAATACATTCTTAGAAGACCAGTGCAAGCCTATGAGTGTTGAATACTTTGTGAGCCAATGAACATAACAGACAAAAGAAAAACAAACCATGCCATATATTGTGATCGATGAATTACAAAATACAAAGCTCATCTTTCCAATGGGAAGAATATCAAACTTCGCTTCTTTTGCTGATAAATTTGAGTATAAAATAGTATAAGAAATACTACTTTTGGCTAAGTGCCAAAATCACACTTTTATTTTAAAACCCACTTGCTGAGTGTTAGTATACGACCACACGTCCACACTGGAAAGCACCTATTATGGATGACATGTATGGCTCAATGTGTTTTTAGATTAACTGCTCACAGCCTTACTAAAAGTCTGCAAGCAAGCAAGAACTCTTGAAGCAAACTGTTTTTCATTTACCTTCAAAGACCAGAATCACAGAATCACAGAATTAACCAGGTTGGAATAGACCTTTGAGATGATCATCAAGTTCAACCTATCACCTTATACCTTATATCATCTAATTAACTAAATCATGGCACTAAGTGCCTCATCCAGTCTCCTTTTAAACACCTCCACAAGTGGTGACTCCACCACCTCAGTGGGCAGCCCATTCCAATGCCAATCACTCTTTCTGCAAAGAAGTTCTTCCTAACATGCAGCCTAAACCTGCCCTGGTGCATGGTCTTAAACTTTCAAACAATGAACTCCTTTGCAAATAATAAAGGGTTTTTTTCATTAAAATAATACTCAGTGCAATGTAACAAAAAATCAAAATGGTTTCAACACAAAACCTATGCACCTTGTCCAAGACAATAGACAATTAAAAAAAAAAAAAAAGTGCGAAATTCTCTAACAATACCCTCCTTTCTCTATTTCTATTTTAGAGCAGCTGATATCAATCACAAAATTTGATTACATCATTGGGATCAGACTCAATTGACTGCATAATCCAGATTAAACGATGGCCCAGATTCAATCATCACTTAAACGAGAATACATGTTCTTATAACATCCAAGGTTGATTTAAAATGTTGCCACAATGGAGACTCCATGGTCAGCCTAACAACTGTGATTGACTGTTCTCAGAATTTTAAAATAATAATATTCCTCAATCATCTGGATTTGTCTTTCTTCAATGTTCAACCATTTAATTTTGCCTGACTTTAAGGCCTCCCAGAGAAGTTTAATTGAACTCCTTGGGTCCTTCCATAACAAGCCATACTGGCCAAATATTTTTTAAATTTTTCATCACTCTTGATCTTCAGTGTCCGTAACACAGCCCTCCAGTAACAGTTTGCACCACTAGCAAGCTGAAAGTTAAATTGAGTAGGCCAGTCATTCTACAAAACCAATCTCAGGTGTCATCTTTTGAAAAAGGATCCTATCTTTTGAAAAATAAGTTCATCTGTCTGCTGATTTTCTAACAGAGCTCGCAGAAGTTTTTTAAATGCAGTAATTTTGTTACACCAATGGCATTCACCTAAGTAATTGCATAAAAGTTTGCCATTTTTTAAAAATCTACTTGTCTTCAAGTAATCAATAGGAAAATGAGAATGCCCATTTGCTATCTGAATTTTATTTCACAGGAGCAAGTTCAAAGCTGATATTCTCTCATGTTCTTTCTAGAACTTATTTTGGGGACATCACCTTCAAGCTTAAATCATTGGCACTGATTTTGAGAGCTGTGTAAGCTGGTTATACCAAGCCAAAGTCCTGCAAACAAATAAATTATCAATCTTGATCTATTTTAGTATGAAAACCTTACAGAAATGAGAAATTATTTTACAGTCAGAATTATCTCATGTTGGACCTCTCTAAGGAAAAACATCTCATGGTGCATGTATGTGTAAGTCTTCTATCTAGAGCATTCTCCAAGTACTTCCACACGAAGCAGCCACAAATTTCATGAGCCAAGGCCTAAAAAGCAAGTATTCTTCACTCTAACAGTGGAGATAATTGCAAAGCATCTAACAAGATAAATGAGGTCTCCTAACTTCTGAGAATCAGGTTCTAAACACATATTCTAACATCTTTTGTTTTGTTTCTATAGACCTATAGAATTTTGAATGATCAAAAATGAACAAGACCTGAGTTTCATACTTTGGTCATCAAAAAATGGTACCTCTACTGATACAATAATAGGTCTGTATTCTCTTGTAACATCACAATTAGGATAACACAAAAGGCACTACCTAGAAGGCAGTTAGATTTCTACACAAACAAAATAATAATGTTTCAGAATAGGTATCATGGATTTGGGCTAAACCTTACTCTTCTATTTTCATCTCATGTTTTACCCCGTTACCTAGTTGCAGAGATATTTTAGTTTTTCTGTTTGATAGTGTAAATAACGAAACCTGCTTGTGCAGTAAGTTCAACTATTCAGGAAGTCTTCTACCAGATGAAAAAATTTGGATAGTAACAGTGAGATGTCTCATTGTCACATGCAGCAGGAGAGAAGGAAACAACACAGGTCAGAGTGGGATTTTGAGATGTTGTAGACAATGTCCACTGCTCTTCCCTCATCCACAAGGCAGGTCACCATGTTGTAGAAAGAGATCAGATCACACAGCAAAATGAAGCCTTGGAGACTGTGATTCAAAGGAGCAGTCACCCTCCTTTCTGCTTCCCCTTTCCTTAGCAGGATTTCCATCCAAGCCAGAAACAAACCAGGCTTGCAAATTATGTACAGAAAGACTATAAGAAAAAAAAACAGCATTTCATCAAGTCCGAGAAAAAAAAAAAAAAACAAAAAAACCACCCAAACCAAACAAAAAACAAACAAAAAACCAATCAAACAAACAAAAAAACCAGAAATGTATTGACTCATCACTAGCATGGTGTCATTTGTTATAAGCTTTTAAGCAACAAGGTTTTGTACCAGCCATAAATCATTCTATTTTTAAAGGCCAACACTCACTTTAAGTGTTACATCATTCCTGGAAGGTGCCCATCTCAACTGAACTGTCACATTTTTCTGATCCTTCTTACTTTTACTGTCACAATATACAGGGAAAAAAAAAAACAAACAAGCAACTGATTGATTAAAGAAATAAGTGTTTAATTCTGTTTGTGTGAGGCTGAAAACTATGACTTGATATGCAATCACAGAGCAGTTCAAAACATAATTGTTAAAAATCCAAACGACTACTTAAAAAATAATGAAGAATGATATATTTATCATCAAGTCTTAAAGGTTTCTCTTCACCTCCTTTCTCCCAGAAAATGCAATATATTTGGCAGAAAATAAAAGGATGTTTCACAGGACCTGCTGTCCTTTTCCTTTGTTCCTGTGACTCTGTGCAGTCTCACACTGAGGGGTTCACTGCGCTGCTGCTTACAGGTCTTTCTGTATCTTCTAAGTCTCCTTTCAGTAACAAAAAACAGGGCAAATAACTGTGTGTACAGAAACAAACCACAAATCGTTCACTTTGTAAACCAGTGAGATATATGTCAAGGTATCTCATGAACAGTCTCACTGGGGATCTCAGAGTACAATGATGTGGTCACAAAGTGATTAGTCACAGACTATTTTTGAAGCTTCAGACCACTGCACAAACTGTCATTGCAACCATTAAAGCATGAAATATTTGTACTCATTTTCATTCCTGTGCTTCATGGAATATTTAATGCCAACCATAAAATCATTTAAAAGGAAACTGCATTTTCAGCTGATGTTAAACAAGATAATTCCCTAACAGTATCACAGTATCAGTATATTGACAAAGCATCAAGAACAGCTAATTCTCAAAGGGAATGTATTAGAAGTATTTCTTTTTAGTAAACATGCAATAGTAGCTGTGTACATATTCATTCTCTGCCTTCCATTTAAGTCTGTCTTCTGAAAGAATGACACTATAAAAGGCTGCAACATTTTCCAGTTTAAGACATTTCCTGAAATGATAGGATTACCACTTGCCACACAATACTAAAAGCCTTTGTAAGTAGCCAAACAGACATAGTCAGCTTGCTTAGATATCAGAGTTGTTACAAAACTAGATAAGATGTCAGAGTTGTCCTTTCTACAAGCTACATCTCATAGCTAAGAAATATGCCTATTATTCTTACTTTCTTAGAATAAATTGAGAATCACATTAGCAATATTCACTATATACCTCATTAAAGTAAGTTACAGAGGTCCCTAGGAAAAGAGAAACCATTGGGATAATTATAAATAAAACTCCATTGTGCTTTACTCTGGATTCCTTAAACTTGAAAGACACAACTTGTATTATTTCCATTTAAGTCTGGGAAAGAGGTCCTGTCTGAGGGAAAGATGCTATCTGAGAAACTATGCTTAATAAATCCCAGTGACCTCAGTCAGTAATCTTACCATACTCACAGACAAGCACACACAAAATATTGCTAGTGTTACATGGTCTTCATTCTACACTGGACACTAGCACCTATAAATGTAAAGTATATGCAACTACAATCGCATTAGTGTTTAAACACATTATTTGAGGAAATTTCTTGGCTTTACTAATGTCTAATTTCATCTGTCTTCAATATCTGGTCTTTAAAATGGTCTTTATGCACTATCACTAAGTGTGAGCACTGATACTACAGCTAGTCTGTAAACTAATTCCTTGATAAAGTAGCCAGCTGGGTTTGATATGGCAAAACAAATGGTAGTTTCAGCTCAGAGTAATGACCATTCAAAAGTACAACAGAAATCTATGGATCAGTGCATATAATTGTTAGAGTTTGAAGGGACCTTTTAAATGTCATCTAGATCAACCAGCAAGCAGAGACATCTTTTTGTAGATTAACTTGCTTAGTACTCTGTCAAATCTGACCTTGAATGTCTGCAGTGTTACGGCTCCTACAACCTGTTCCAGAGTTTCACGACCCTCACTTGAGCTGTGCTACACAAGCTGGCAAATGTGTCGTATTTAACTGTGAGTTAGTAAACTCTATCAAATCACTAGTAAATATTCTTCAGAGAAGGTATTGCAAAACTCAACAGAAATTTTGAAAAGCAAATGAGATCCCTTTACTCAATCCAAACACTAATCAACACGTGTGCTTATCGAAAAACCACCACACAATATGGTACAGTTTGTACTTTCTGTTGGACCAGTGGGAACACTACCGTAACAAGAGTTTCAATACTGTCTTATATGAGAATTCGCACACACCTGTGTGCTCAATGATTTCCACGAGCTTTAGCTGGTGGCACTCACTGTCTTGAATATTGGCTTCAGTTCCATAAAAGGTGCAAAGGAGGTTTATCTAGACCAACTATGCATAGATTTCATAATTTAACTATACACTTGATATTCCAGACTGAATTTACATTCTTCCACTATATATCTGTTGGGAGACCTAAGTGGTGCTCAAAGCAATCTTCTCGTATTAGGGAGAACTGGGAAGAAGTGACTCCCTGAATCTAAATAGATACTCAACAGCAAGTCAGCACCTTTTTTAAGGCTGAAGAAAAGTGTTTAAATTTAAGGAGACCACTTAAATGCAGAGCAGTGCTCTGATGCAGTGTGCCTGAGCTGACTACAAATTGATTCCTTTGTTCCTTACTTATATTTCAACACTACTCCATCTTCTCATCACACTTATTTAACGTACGAGTGTTGCTGCACAATCTCTGTTTAGTAAAGTGTTAAAAAAATTAACCAGTTTAAATCACATAAATTCATAAGATAAATTCAAACTACAAGCAATAACTACAAGAAGGTTGAGTAATTATTAACATATTTACTAAGAGACACATTTGATAGCTGATGTTTTTATTCAAGGTTGGACAATTTTCTGTGTATCTTGAGTCCAGTGAAAGACTTTCTGTGAAGGACAGAAGTTCTTTATAGTGGGGGTAGTGAACACTAGAATGGGTTGCCCAGATTGGTGTTCCAGGCTAGGTTAGATGAGGCCTTGAGAGACCTGTTCTAATGGAACGTGCCTCTGCCTACGTGGGGAGGGGGTGGGGGCGGTGTTGGAACTAGATGATCTTTGAGGTCCTTTCCAACCTAAACCATTCTATGATTCTGAGATTATATGACAGATTATACGACCCAAATCATCCTTCTAGCCTTTAAAAATATACTGTTTGTACACAGTGCATATTGCAAATATATTATGGTTTTAGCTTTTTGTATTGATGCTACAAAGTTCTAATCATCGCAGATCTGTGTCTTTTAATCAACAAATGCACATAGTCTATCACATCCAGATCAGTCTTCACAATAACCCTTATAGGCTGTAGGCTCATTAGCGTAGTAAACACACTTTAAAAGGCAGTATGATTTGTAGGTAACAATCAACAAATGGTTGGTTTGAAATTCACTCTCTAAGAGTTCTTAGTAAAACTTGTGTCTCTAAAATCTTCTATGTTCACACCAGGACACTAACAGAACCCAAGTGAAATGTTCCTGTGGAAAGCAAGGCATACTGTCAAGGACAATGACTTCACATGCCACTATGTGCAGAACAGAAGGAGCAGGGGAAATAGCTGTGACCTAACAGCTGAGGAGTTCATCTTACCCAGGCAGAAGGATATAGCTTGCATCAGGTAAAATTCTAAGATAGAAGGCAGTGGTAGGGAGAAAAGATGCAGCTTTTCACAGTATCACAGTATCACCAAGGTTGGAAGAGACCTCAAAGATCATCAAGCCCAATCCATTACCACAGACCTCAAGACTAGACCATGGCACCAAGTGCCATGTCCAAACCTGCCTTGAACACCTCCAGGGACAGTGACTCCACCACCTCTCCAAGCAGCCCGTTCCAGTAGCCAATGACTCTCTCAGTGAAGAATTTTCTTCTCACCTCGAGTCTAAACTTCCCCTGGTGTAGCTTGAGACTGTCTCCTCTTGTTCTGTCACTGGCTGCCTGAG
>VWZE01005842.1:32666-49085 GCA_013396675.1 Eubucco bourcierii
GATGTCAAGTTTCTTTTTTTTTTTTTGGTAGTAATTCACATTCTGAATCTCTGGCCCTGTCAAATTGCAAATCCATTTAGCTCAATTAACAAAATAAAACAAAACAAAATGAATAAAAGAAAAAGGTTTGGAGGACTTTGCACAGTTCTTGATAGGTTTGGGTTTTTTTTAGAAAACCACTGATAAAAGACCATTTTGCTTGCATAAATGTGGTTTCTAAATGAATTCAGAATATGTCATTTGAAATTAATTTTCAGTTGAATTAGGGATTTCTTTCACAAATATGGTATTGAAAAGAGAAAGGAAAGAAGGAAGTTTGCTTCCAAAACATCTGATTCCACGTATATTACTATGATAATATAAATAACAGGAACCACTGAGACACTTACCTCTGCTTAGCACCTTTACGTAGCAGGAACAACAGAAGCGCCTTTTGCACTCATGCATTTTCTCTTGGCTTAGCTGTATCCAAGAATTCTGGTTACAAAAAGGCCAGACTTACAAGCCTAGGTTTGTAGTTTCAAAAAATAACTTAACAAAACTTGATAGGCACAAGCAAAAAGGTGTTCTGTATTTTTGAGTAATTCAAACTTGCAATGGAAATCACCAATCACAACAATATTTGAGTCACAAGTAAGTTAGCTCTTCACCCAGTATTTAAAACAAATTATCTTTAAAATAAATGGAATTTCATTAGTTGAAAGTCTCCTTTGTAAATCCATTACTAGTTTTCGAATGCTGAATTGAATCAATTTATATCAGTAAAAAAATATAAAGATCTGATATTAGGGCCAGAATAGTGGCATGTGCTGCCAGGAAAAAACACGACCTCCTTCTCTGGACTGCTCCTAGAAAACTTCTTTTTAATTTGAAAGTATTGATATGGTGCCATGGGACAGAAACAAGAGCAAACAAATTCTTTTCCAGCCCGTAATGCTGTGAGCTAGTTAAATCCTGGGCAGGTGACTGCTTTGCAGTCTCCAGCACACAGAAATTCCCTGCATGTGAAGTGCAGTCCCACAGATTCAGACAAAGAAGTGAATTATGTTAAACATTAACACACGAAGTTTTTTATTTCTTTTAATCTCCCGATCACATCAAATTGCAGTCTCCCAAGAAGTACTGGAATCACTGTTATATCAGCTATCTGCTTCACAGTCTACCTGAAGAACCAAGGACTCTTGTTTACAACATAAACTGTGTAAAGCCCAACATGAAAGCTGAACTGACTGTTCTTAGCACCTACAAGCTAATGAGGTATCCTTTAGCATGAACTCAACTAAGAAAGCCAACCATACTGTATTACTTTCAGGTGACACCATCCCTAACACTAAGCCCAGGCATCCTTGCTGCACTGTGTCCTTTGAAGTAAGTGGTTTGCTGGAGATTATTTTGACACTTCAGGCCGATTCTCTGCTCCAACAATCAATATCAATCAATATATGTATGATTATAATGCGAGGTTTATGTTATTAGTATGATCTTTTGTAGACGGAAGTTGAAATCCTCAGTTTCCCTTAAAAAAGATCCAAATGGTCCACTTTTCAATGGAGAGGCCACTGGTGAAGCTGGGTAAAGACACGAATGAGTTGTGCTGAGATAATGAGCTGGTACCATCTCATAATTCCCAAGCATTGCAGTGCTTCTGTTTACTCACTTCCCACTCTACTGCCTACACCTGAAGACACTTTCTAGTTCATATGCAGTCAGCATTTAACCCCTCCATGCAACATTTTTCAAACAGCTAACTGCAAGTCATTCAGCAAAGGCCTGCCAAGCAGGCTGCCAGCTGAGCACAGGAGCAGGCTGAGTTTGCACACTTAGAGCTTCCTTGTTACAACCCAGACTTTAGCCATAGCTCATAGACTGTTCAAATAGCCTTGGCTCTCAATCCATCCCCCTGACGAGCAGGGCATCAGAAGTGAGTCAGCTGTCCCTGGGGGACTAAATTCCATGTACGTGCTGTTATTTGGATGGTGATTCACATCATCTGACATTTAATCATCAAGACCAATCTCTGTCCATGTAAGTGCATCTCTTCCATTTCAGTGCAAAATACAGACTAACCTGTCTGACCATACAGCGGGAGAGAGCTGAGCAGCGTTAAGCGTATGCAGAGGAAAAAGCAGTTATAAGTCAAATACCTAAAATACCTTTGAGTCTAAAACGTCTCGGGAAAGATTGACAGTGGAGATAAACCTGAATATCTAACATCATGAATAACATCTACCACAAACATAAAGGTGGCATTCAAAACTCTCTATTTACCTGCCACTGTACTAAAAGGTTTGACCTCTCATTTCACCATTACTTTCTCAGAAGGAAACTTATGTTTTTTACGCTTTCAAACACTTAGGGCTGAAACAGTAACAACAACAACAACAAAAAAAAAAAAAAAAAAAAAAAAAAAAAAAAAAAAAAAAAGAAAAAAAGAAAAAAAAAGCCAAACATTATATGTAGATCACAAAGTACTCCAGACCTTGGCATCCTGGATGGATAGGGCAGCAGGAGCCATGCATTAATGGCCCAACAATCTGTTCAAGGCTAAAACCGGAGAATCGTTTATACAGCAGGCACCAGTAATGCTGGTGCTCCAGTGTTGTCAGAGTTAAGTAAGAATCACTGTCTTCAATCTCTGTTATAAAAGAAAAAATTGCAAGAAGTATGGGAGGAGTTTTCTGGGTTTAATAAAAAAAAAAATGCTATTCTGGAGAGTTCTACATGCAGTAAAATGGCTTCATCCTTAATTATGAGGATTTAAATAAAAAGCAAACATATTTTCAATGAAGTACCTGGGCCAGCACAATCTGCCACTCTATACACAGTCCTTGC
The DNA here is from genome assembly GCA_013396675.1 of Eubucco bourcierii. Lineage (NCBI taxonomy): Eukaryota > Metazoa > Chordata > Aves > Piciformes > Ramphastidae > Eubucco > Eubucco bourcierii. The sequence continues at coordinate 35,499 of VWZE01005842.1, forward strand.
AACTCTGCTGCACCCATCAAATGCAGTTTCTACAACTGAAGCTTTGCTCCTGGCAGTCTGAATTACGTAGTCTTAATGTTGTATCTTTTGAAAATGAGGAAATTTTTTTAATGTGATGTATGTGTTTGGTTGTTCTGATTTTTCTGTGCTGTGACATTTGGGGAACAGCTACAGTTCAGATGTTAGCAGCTTTCTGCAACATTCCCCACACTGTCCCCATTGATGATACATGCTGCTAAATTTGACTGCACATAAACCAAAGCTTGGAGTGTGTTTCTGATGAGAGAATGGTTCCACAGCTTTAAGCAGAGGGTGGATGGAGCTGATAGGAACTCCATTAGTATTTATTCCATCTGAAGGAGAGAAGGTCTCCTTTTCAAAGGCAGGTAAACACCAGACCTCTTTGGCAAAAATGGTATCCTGTGGTTTCCTAGAGTATCCTGTGCTGTTGTTGACTTATGTGCCTTTATGGTTGTTTGAGGTCTATCCAGAATCTCCTATGCCAGAAAACACATTATGAGTTTAGCTTTCTTGCTATTTGATTGCCAACTATACTTAAGAGATTTTAATCCTCCTCAGAGTCCTCTTCAGAGCCCACATAAAAACATGCCATTAAAGGTTCGGGTTCACTGCAGTGTTGTCATATATCCAAAACAGCTGAAAAGATTTTTGTACACATGGTACATCAGATCGGGGCTTCCACACTCACTCCTTTGTCTTTCATTAGTTACCAAAGATAACAGTTGTGAAACTGCTGCTCTTTGTAAAGGAACCTGCAAAACAGAAATATAAAACTGCCAATTCATTTCAAGGTGGCCTGCAAGTAGTTTTAAGATGGCAGTGATTTTCTGTAGCTACTGAATGAGGATGTATTAAAGTAACAGACATGTTTTTATAAAACAGGATATTGCATCATCTTTTTCCTGAGCATTTTCTGTCCCTACTAGAAATTCCTCTGCAATTTCTGTAATCACTGTTTCTATTTCCTATGTAACAGGATAATATATAGAAAATAAGGCATACAATTCTAGAGAATTGAAAAGACATGTCTTTAAAGGGAGAAAAAAAGAGGAGCACAGACACTTCGGTTGTGAAACACAACCAGTACATTTTTTTTATGCTTTGTCCTGGACTTTGAGCACCCAGATCCGCATTTTCTTGATCTGATAAAAATCTTTAAAAGAATATAATTTTAATCACGCATGCACGATATGATGCAAAACCCCCTTCTTCGTTACTTCTCTGGTATGAGATTGGACTGATTATCTGACAAGAAGTCTTCTTTCACACTTAAAATCCCACAATATGTTAATATAAGTCACATTTGCTTTCTGAACATTTCAGCTGTCTGGTGCGAGGGAAAGCCCTGGAAGAAAAGAGTGTGCATATTTCAAGAGACTCTACTAAGGTTTTGGGTTTTTTTAGAAGTCTATTTTAGCAAAGTACATTGCTTATTACAATGTTTCCAGATGTTCCCGTCTTCCTTGCCCTTGCACCAAGTATTCTATATTCTTTTTGGATTGGGACGCTTCAGGATTCGTGTTCGGGGACAGAGGGCAGTTCTGACATAATGAGGGCCACACAGCTGATTAACACACTCCCTGCGCTACACCCACGCTCTGCCAGTATCTGTCTGCTGCATAACAGCCTGGAGTGCCTTGGATCAGCAGGGAGCTGCCAGAGAGAAACCACCGGAGAAGCCTCGTGGGTGGTCAAAAGAAAAAGATAACTTGAAATAGACAATCAAGAAATATAGGGCACTTCAAGCTCAGACTAAATTCCAATTTCCATCTCGAAGAAGTGAAGGGTTATATGTAAATGGGCGCGCCATGTGGAAATAAATTTGGAAGTGTGTTAAATCTTCCCAGTAAATGTAAACAATGAAATTTGCAATCTTTTCTTCTGTCACCACAGGCTCAGTAGATTTCAAAAGTGGAGATTGATAAGACAATGAACTGCACACTTTCACTGCTGCTTAAATGAAGTAAAGGTGAATATATTGAAAACCACAGACTCATATTTGCAGTTCACATGGTATGAGCCATCTTCTCTGTCAAATGTCTATATTACTAGCCATCACAATCAAGGTTTTATATCCCATTCTGCCATTTAATTGCTGACTGCTCCTGTAGCCCCAATAGTAAGTGAGCAAAAACATATTGAACACTCCAGCAAAAAAGATCTAAAACTTACTCAGGAAATGGATTGTTCATTAATATTTCCATAGCAAAGCTTCTGTGGATTCTGAATCAAATAAAGAAGGAGTTACTATCGGAAAAAAAAAAAAAAAAAAAAAAAAGTGTGCCAGGTTCAATCACTGTGGTACAGAACAAGTATATTAAAAAATGTTTCATAAGCTAAAGTATACAGATACAGCCTAAAAGCATTTATAACAACATGTCATTTCTATTCATCCAACTAATACAGTTCTATCTACCAGACACTGGCAAATATACGTGTACTCTATATAAATAACTGAACCTTCTGAACTCCTCAATTTAAGAAAGATGTTGAAGTGCTTGAACATGTCCAGAGAAGGGCAACAAGGCTGATGAAGGGGCTGGAGCACAAGCCCTATGAGTAGAGGCTGAGGAAGCTGGGGTTGTTCAGACTGGAGAAGAGGAGGCTCAGGGGAGACCTCATTGCACTCTACAACTACCTTAAGGGAAGTTGTAGCCAGGCAGGGGTTGGTCTCTTCCCCCAGGCATCCAGTGACAGAACAAGTGGACACAGTCTCAAGCTGTGCCAGGGCAGGTTTAGGCTGGATATTAGGAAGAAGTTCTTCACAGAGAGAGCAGGTTTAGGCTGGATATTAGGAAGAAGTTCTTCACAGAGAGAGCGATTTGCCATTGGAATGGGCTGCCCAGGGAGGTAGTGGAGTCACTGTCCCTGGAGGTGTTTAAGAGGAGACTGGATGAGGCACTTAGTGCCATGGTCTAGTTAACTAGAAGGGTTAGGTGATAGGTTGGACTTGATGATCTCAGAGGTCTTTTCTGACCTGGTTAATTCTATGATTCTGTGATTCTATCACTTGAGACCAATTGTGGCAGGGGTGTCCATTCAGACACAAAAGACTAACAGATGTCTGACAAAAGGCTGAGGGTTGATAAAGGCTGATAAAGTTCAGGTTGGTACCTGTCAGACATTAACTGACATGTAGGGCCCAGGTTCCTACCCCAGTTTTTGTGAGATTCTGTGGGCTAGGCCTTCCAATGAATTAGAAATTATCACAGTGAACCCTGGACTTACAATATAAATGGAGTCCTGTTAACATCTTTGTCAGTGACATGGACAGAGGAATGGAGTGCACCCTCAGCAAGTTTGCAGATGACACCAAGCTGTGTGGCACAGTCGACTTGCTAGAGGGCAGGGATGCCATCCAGAGGGACCTGGACAGGCTGGAGAGTTGGGCCCAGGCCAACCTGATGAAATTCAATAAGGCCAAGTGTAAGGTCCTGCACCTGGGTAGGCACAATCCCAAGCACAAATACAGGCTGGGTGGTGAATGGCTGGAGAGCAGCCCTGAGGAAAAGGACCTTGGAGTCTGGGTTGATGAAAAGCTCAACATGAGCCTGCAGTGTGCACATGCAGCCCAGACAGCCAACCGAGTCCTAGGCTGCATCAAGAGAAGCGTGGCCAGCAGGGCAAGGGAGGTGATTCTGCCCCTTTACTCTGCTCTCGTCAGACCCCACCTGGAGTACTGTGTGCAGTTCTGGAACCCTCAGCACAGGAAGGACATGGAAGTGTTGGAGCGGGTCCAGAGGAGGGCCACAAAGATGATCAGAGGGCTGGAGCAGCTCTCCTATGAGGACAGGCTGAGAGAGTTGGGGCTCTTCAGCCTGGAGAAGAGAAGGCTTCGAGGGGACCTGATAGTAGCCTTCCAGTATCTGAAGGGGGCCTACAGGAAGGCTGGGGAAGGATTATTTACAAGGTCCTGCAATGACAGGACAAGGGGCAATGGGCTTAAACTGGCAGAGGGGAGATTTAGACTAGATGTTAGGAGGAAGTTCTTTACAGTAAGGGTGGTGAGGCACTGGAACAGGTTGCCCAGGGAGGTTGTGGATGCTCCCTCCTTGGATGTGTTCAAGGCCAGATTGGATGAGGCCTTGAGTAACCTGTACTAGTGGGAGGTGTCCCTGCCTATGGCAGGGGGTTGGAACTAGATGATCCTTGAGGTCCCTTCCAACCTTACCATTCTATGATTCTATGATTCTGTTACAACAGAGACTTTTTGAGTTGGTCTTCACAGAGCAAGTGGCTTGGCAGTTGAATTCTCTCCTCTTAGAATGGGAGACCCTCTAAGGATGCTTCCACAAATTAAGCAAGTCCTCACCCCACATTTTGTGAGCAGGTATTTTGAGTACCTTTGAACATGAGGTTTCCCCTTGATGAATGAGTGCACACACATCTTGGTTCACCTTTCTAGAAAGTATGTTCTTTAAAGCTGAAGGTTAAAGCTAAACTGGCTGTGTAGTATGATGTTCCTGACTGACACCCAAACTTGTAATTAAATGTTATTTGGAAGGAGTGCCGGGTACAATAAATACGCATTTCTGGATGGCCGTTACTGCCTGTTTTGTGGCTGCCTCTGCAACTCCAATGTAGTCATGGCTTTGCAGCTGTGAATGGAAAGCAGACACACCATCTTTTCAGAGATTCACAAATATATGAAGGAATTGGTTGAAATCTAAAGAAAAAGTCAGTGAAAATTAGAAACCACTTCTAACTGGTGTCTAAGGCTCCTTCTCAATTTGAATATTTTCAAATCTGAATATCAAATAGAACAAATCCCGGCAAAAGATAACTAGAAAGATCAAACAAATCCATTTATAGCAAGATTTTCAATCTAGAAGGCTCTGACATTTTGACTATGATCACCATGGCCAAAAACATATTTCCAGTGGATACCGAGTTTCAGTAGGATCAATATTATCTGCCAACTCATATTGTATGAAGTTATCATCACAGCTTCAGATTAAAGAAATTGATAATTTGATACTAGAATAAATATGGATCTTAGTGGCAAAACTTACATGAAGGGCACATATGGTTTAATAGGCTACACATATCTGTTAAAAATTTTCATCAATACCATTGCTTCAATTCCTCAGTTAATGAGTTTTTCAGGGATTAGATAGGAATCATTATGTGTAATGGATTTTCATGATGTAGAAGGTATAGGAACCTCGTGAAAGAGAGGGACCTTGTTGCTAACCATCTCTGCTCTTTGTGTCCAGAAAAGCACACAGAGGGAGAAACAGGTCTTAACTGTTAGTCTTCACTCACATTCACCTGGGAATACACTAAATAAAACCTCATTTCTGACAGTTTAACAAAATAAACTGCATCATGATGTACTCACACTGAGGCAGTATACAAGTAAATCCAAGCTTTGGCCTGGGACATTAAAATTACTTGAGAAAGTAGGATTTTGCATCATTATTTTTATCATAGTCCAACTATTCTGATAATTGTCATCAAAATTATACTCTCTACAATCTCAAATTTAAGTGGTTTGTAAAAAACAGCAATGCCAACTTTAGTCACAAACACCAAAGGGCATCCTGTAGAGAGACTATTTTGGCTTGAGCCAGGTTAAGGTTTTCACCTTCACTAGAAGTGTAATCTCTACTTCTTGGAAATACACAGAAGTAGAGCTGAATTTCCTATGTGAACACAGAAAACCAAGTACATGAAAAGGAATTTTATCTCCTCATGGCAGGAGTTAACAAATGCAGTGCTATTATAATTCTTTGTGACTTCAGCCATCAATTTCAGCTTGCAAGGCCATTCCTCTCCACCTTGCTGAAGAGCTGTGTTTACTTTCACCCCTACTCGCACTAAAAGCGTGGATGATGACAGACAGAACCTTTTAAACTCTTTTTTTTTTTTTTTTTTTTAACGAGAAGCCGGTGGAGAAAAAAGGTGGTTTCACCTCCTCCACTCCATGTAACAAGCTTTGAACCTATTTTAATTTTTTCTCTTTCAAGTTCTAGTAGTGCCATTTAAATTGATTTAGAGGGAATTTTTTTTCTTTATTTATTAAATACAACAAATCCACTACCAAGTAAATGGCTGTTACACATGATAGACCATCTCCAAAGGGCTACCAAGTGCGTCAGGCAAGTTGGCTTCTACCTTTCAGACTGCGGGACAGGAGTTCTGATTACTCCTTTATTCACTTACCGACGAGTGGAGCTGCATAACAGCAGCTCCATCTGGTGTTAAGAGATGACTCATTGCTGGCAGTGGTTGTCAGAAATGGGTCCCCACCAGTGGTATATTTTCCTCTTGCTATTTCAGAAAGAAGGAAATGTGGTTTCACTAGTAATTTAAATATCATTAAGTGCTTGTTGCTTGAAGCTGTTTACTGAAAAGATTGCAAAGATTATTAAAGTTACTGGTCTTGTCATGCTGCCCCAGAATCTGCTTGTTAATAAGGTAGAGCATTCATAAACATATACCTCAGCTTAGGGAAAAACGCTGCATTGAGGGGTACGTTTGATGTATTTAAAGAATATTTCAAGAATATTTTCACTTCCTATTCCCTTTATTCCCAAAGTCTCCATTACATTCCCAAGGGAAAAATTATATGGTTATAGACAACACTATACAAGTTGCTAGACTGAACTTGAAAGACACCATGCTGAACAAAAGCAGCTGTTTTTGAATCCCAGAGTCCAGAAAGAATTGGCTGGTGCTGCTGACAAGCTCCTAGCTATCATATTTGAAAAGTCATGGCAGTCACATGAAGTCCCTGGTTTCAGCCTTTCAGCACTTCAACAAGGCCTGTAAGAAATATGAAGACAACCCTCTTAGCAAGAGGAGGAGAGATGATAGTTTTAAACTCAAAATGCATAGAATTAGACTAGAGCTAAGGAATACATTTTTCTCAAGGACAGTGAAACAATCAAACAGATTTCTCAGAGAGATGGTGTCCAGAGATGCCCCATTCCTGGAAACATTTAAAGAGTTGGACTAGATGGCTCTGAAAGACCTCTTTCTAACTCAAACTCTTGGTGTAGACTTATTTTTCCCTTAACAACAGATCAGTTCACATGCAGAAAGGTGTTTATTAGGCTTTTACATGGTACTCCCCTGGAGGTAAAAGTCTGGCGGAAGGAAGACTCGCCCTTAGTCAAGTAAGACTGAGTTAGAGATCACCTGGACAAGTTGGAGACTCACAGGTTCGTGGGCCCTGGTGGATGCAGCCAGGAGTGCTGAAGGAACTGGCTAGGGTTATTGCTAAGCCAGTATCTAATTCTGAAAGATCATGGAGAACAGAATGTAATGATTTGAGGCAAAAATCATATATCTGTATATCCTACCCTATTCTGAACAATGCTTGCTGCATGACAGATGTGGATGTTGCTGGGATTTGTGAGGCTCGCAGAATATTACATAATTTTTGAAGTTCATGTGCCAGGGATGGGACTGACTCTTTCCTTCAGGTTTGGATTTTCTTGCAGGTAGTGTGGATTTCAGAGGAGTTTTTTCTTTTTCTTTTTCTTTTTTTTTTTTTTTCCCCTGTCTCTTTTGGTGTAATCTAATATCCCTACAGTAGAGTACTAAATAATTTGTATACCTCACTAAAACTCTCTACCTCCATCCTGTTATTTCCTGTAAATGGGAGAGAGAGGACGAAGGGAGGAGGGAGCCAAAGGGAGAGCTGGCACATTAATCCATTCGTCATGCATTAACCTGTTACACAGGAGCATGACACAGAAAAGCAACTGTCACTCCAGTCTTCAAAATGTTCAGTAAAGATGATGCAAGAAACTACAGGCCAGTCAGCCTGACTTGCATCTCTAGAAGGTGATGGAACATCTTATTCTGGAGGTCATCTCTAAGCATATAGAGAAAAAGAAGATTATCAGAAATAATCACCATGGATTCATGAAGGAGAAATCATGCTTGATCAAGTTGATAGACTTCTATGACAGCCCAACCTGCTGGATAGATGAGAGCAGACTAGTGGATGCTGCCTACCTGATCTTCAGCAAGGCTTTTGACACCGTCTGGTAATACCCTCATAGTTAAACATAGGTGAGTGGACAGTGGGGTAGGTTGAGAACTGACTGAATGGCAGACCACAGAGTGTTGCAACCAGCAGTGCAGAGCCTAGTTGGAGGCCTGTGGCTAGTGGTGTTCCCCCATCTTGTTTAACATCTTCATCAATGATGGATGAAGGGACAGAGTATATGCTCAGTAAGATTGATGATGATATAAAACTATGAGAAGTGTGCAGTACCCAGAAAGACCTGGACAAGCTGAAGAGTTGGGCAGAATTGAGACTCATGAAGTTCAACGAGGGCAAGTGGGGAGGAATAACCCCATTCACCAGCACAGGTTAAGGATCAACTTGCTGGAAAGCAGCTCTGCAGAGAAAGACCTGGGTGTCCCGGTGGACAGCAGATTTGCCATGAACCAGCAAAGTGCTCTCATGACCAAGAAGGCCAATGGCATTCTGAGGTGCATTAAGAAGAGTGTGTCCAGCAGGTCAGGGGAGGTTTTCCTCCCTCTCTGCTCCATCCTAGTGAGGCCATACATGGAGTTTTGTGTCCAATTCTTGAGAGATTCCAGTTCAAGAGAGAGAGGGAAATACCAGAGTCGAACAGAGGGCTGCAAAGATGATTAGGGGATTGAAGCAGCTCTCTTATAAGAAGAGGTTGAGAGATCTACATGCTTTTTAGCCCGAAAAAATAGAAGATTGATAGGGGATCTTATCAATACTTAACAATATCTCGAAGGTGGGGGTCAAGAAGATGGGACTGGGCTCTTTTCATTACTACCCAGTGAAAGACAAGGGGAAAGAGGCATTAACTAGAACACGGGAAGTTTTACTTAAGGAAAAACATTTTCGTTTGTGGCTGACAGAGTACTGGAACAGGCTGCCGCAAGAAGATGTGGACTCTCCTCCTCCGCAGTTTCTGCATAATCCACCAAGATGTGTTTCTGCCCAAACTGATGCAGGTGAACCTGCATTATCAGAAATGTTGGACTAGATGACCTCTGGTGGCCACTTCCAAACCCTGCCATTTTGTGGTTCTGTGATATATCACTATGAGCAATGTGTGTTACTTTGTCTTTACATAACAAAAATCTTTAAAATAAAGAGAGATGAAATGGCATTAAACAAAAAAATATCCAGGCCCAAACAGAGACAGGAAGTCATCCTAACCACTGGTCAAAGGGTATGTTTTATACAGAAAATTTAGAATCTGGTGTGGTTTTATTCTTGCCTTGATTAAGTGTATTTCAGTCTATAGAATAAAAATCAAGCCAGCCAAGCAGAAACTGAGAATTATATTTATGCAACAATTAATTAACCAGACATTCACCAAATCAACTACCTAATTATCAGGAAGACCAAGCTAGGAAATTAATCTATTTTAGTTACATGCATTTCTTAGATGCATACACCACTAGATATACATAGAGATTTTTCCCAAAAAAATTAAGGCCTCCCATACACTTATCCATAAAACTTTGATCACAGTAGGCATTTACTAAGAAAGCAGAGGTGAGTCCAGGACATCTCAAAGAAGCAAGTCTGGAGTGAAAGGGAAAAAAAAGCAAAACAGCTCCTTCCAACTGTGCCTGCTCAGCCTGGGTTGCCACATGAGAGCAGTTAGAGGTTTTTTTCAGTTTTTTCAAAGTCAGAAATAATCTGGGAAATTGGATTACGTACTTCTGTTCTTCCTTCTCCTCTCTTTCTCTCTCCATTTATGCATGTAAAGGGGTTTTGTAACTTAACATGGATAAATGAGAAGGATAAATAAGCAATAATCTTTGAGTTTCAGAAGGTCAAGATTCAAGTCTAATTCTGCATTTCTCCATATCCAGCCAACCAAACCAAACCAAACCAAACCAAACAAGCTAAACAAACACACACTCTGTCACACACAGAATAGAAAAGGTTAAAAAAAGCTACAGAAATGTCTTCTAAGAACTAGCCATTTTTAAATGATAATTGGAAAATCTTCCAACTTTACCCGGGCAACTCTTACTACTCAAGAATATGAGGAAGGATATGTTCATATTTATCAGGTAGACAGTTAATAAATCTGTGGCATTTTTAAAGATTTTCCTCCAGTTTCCAGCACTCCTTGTTTGAAAACAGCTGTTCAGTCATGAAACAGCTCATTCCTCCTTATTTTAATGGTTTTGTGGCCATGCAAAGCTCATTTGTCAACTGTTATAACAACTCAAGCTATAAAAACCTTAGCATATTGCAATTATTAAGAGAAACATTTCAGAACAAATCTCCCAAAGAAGAAAGTCGAGAAGATATGAGTTTTCTTCCTGAGTAGGGGAAAAAAAAAAAAAAACCAAAAAATTTGCTGTCTGATTCAGTAGGGCAGAGGAACCTGAAAGTAATTCATTCCAATTAAGACTGTTCTCAAAGAAATAATTTTTTAAAAGGTGACATTTCTTTCACTAAAAAAGAGAGATTCAAATGCTGAGCACTCAACTGCAAAAGAATCATACTAATTATGCTAAGTTGTCACCATTAAAAATGATCAAAGTTTGCAAATATCCAGTTTTTCACAAGAAAAACTTGTGACTGCCACAATATTAGTATGTGATTTTCAGTGATTTAGAAATCAATAACTCACCTCCACATCTCAAAGAAGTTTACAGACAAGTTGTCCATAAATATGTGACAAGAATTAAAGCACCATGGCAAAATGCAACTGTGTGCCTCCTTTTAATTTTTACGTTATCATTTAATGCTGTTTATCTTAAAATGCTGTTCTATCTCAGTTACTGTGGCCAAGAGAACCCATAAAAATATTCTTGCTGTCTTAATCAGGAGGTAGACAAAAATATCTCATTTAATTGTCAAGTTCAAAACTTAGCATTCTTTTTTAAGTTGTCTTTTAGTACAGGTGCTTCATCTACAGCCAGCCACTGCAGCAAGACCTCACTCTGCAACTGTCCAGTCAGTGTGGAAACAACCTGGAATTGGTGCAGGACAACAGTTAATGAGATAGAATGTTCTTTAATAGTTAGCTGTACAACTGTAGACATGTTTTCTGGGTCAATAGCATTTTTTTTCAAAGTTGCAGCCATTTCTGACTTCAGAAAGCTTAGTGGTTTCTTCCTTTCCTCAACAAAATTAGCTGAAACATGAGTTCTTTCCATTGAGGAGAAATTAGTCTGAATTGGTGCCATTCTCTTCCTCGCTAGCACTTCCAAAAAGTTAAATACTTCATACTGTCTCACACCACCTTATAAGGAAGCTAAAATGTTACTGATTTTTTTCTAAAGTCTATATGCCAAAATGCACTTCCCCCAAACCAATGTTTATTGTGCAACTTCATTGAATGTTAACTGCCAGGAAGCTAACAAGCTTTCTCCAACACTACCTCCCTGACCAAGTTCCTCCATTTCTCCCACACCATTACTTTTGAAACTAGCCACCTCCTTTCTAGTCAGAGTAAATACTGCAATTTCCAGAAAGCACAACAATGTCCAGCCATGGCTTTTGGAAGGTGCAATAATGAGCAAAATCCTGAGTGGGGGTTCTTTACTCCTTTTCACCAAGCAGTTATTTAATTAGAAGAGTACTGAGATCCTGAAGATGTAGAAGTGTAGCAACTTCACCACAGACACTAAAAAANAAAAGACATCCTAACATATTTTGATGGAACATGAAGTTTCCAAACATAAAGTATGGTTAACAAAGTGTTCACTTTTCACTCTTTTTATTGACTTGTCATGTGGTTTTGTTGTTTTGTGGTTGTTTTTTTAAGGAATACATTTTCAAGGGTTTTTTTTAATCCTTATTTGTTAACAATTCAAAATAATTGTATCCACGATAAGGTTGCATTGTAGTTCAGATACCAAAATATCTTCTCCTGAGTTCCCAAACAACACATTTTTTTCAAATACTTTGGGAATAACCAGCCCTAGTAATGACATCAGCACAGAACACTTTCTTTAAATGTAGCAAAATATGCTTCTTAATGAAAGGTAAAAATATGAAGGAAACAGCAGGTGAGTGGTATGATTATCACAGTGAATATTCAGAAACAGCAGCACAGATTTTGACAAAGTGAAGAGGACACTTGACACTATGTTTCCAATCAGTACTCACAGGCAATATTTAATGCTCTTAATCTAACGGATACAGAAGTGCTACAGTCCTTTGGCCTCCAAATATTGAGTAAGCAAATAGGTCCTGCAATCAACAGGCTACCAAGTCCATATTTGAAACACGAAAGTATGATGAAAAAACAGGGGGGAAAAGGACACAGGAGAAGATAGGAGCACAGATTTTATAACAAATGTTCAAAGTCATTTCAATGACATTAAACATACTGAAGCACCATGCCAGACAAATATTGGACATGCTGAATCACTGCTTCTGGTATCTCATGTTAGCAAGGTTGACTTTGCTGCTGCTGAGATCACTTGATGAAACAGGAGATGCCCGCAGTTTCTTCCCACCTTACTGGAGTGACTTTAACTGCAGATATTTGTATATTTCCATTTAATCAAATATAAAGGAATGCTATCTCATACCAGCACATTCCTACCTTACCTACAGTTGTTTTAACCTCGTGACCCTTATGCTTCATTTTGTAGAAGAACAACAGCTACTATTACAACAATCTGTTATACCTTACATCTGTTACAGGCTGGTTGTTAAAAGAGCATGCAACAGGGTGTGGTAGCCTGACATCAGGCTGAAGGTCCTTCTGTGTGAGCATTTTTGTTATTTCAGAAGTATTCTTCATTGCTTTTAGCAGAAGTGTAGATTACAAGGATTTCCTTCTCAGCATTTTGGTAAAGGACTCGGTTAAACACATTCAACATTGAAAGTACATGAGGAGATGCCCACAGTTGTGCACTTTCCCCTGTTGCTGAGCACAATTTTGCCCTCTCTAATGGGAAGAGAACAGAACATGAGCCAGCAGTGTGCCTAGGTAGCCAGGGGAGCCAATGGCATCATGGTCTGTATCAGAAATAGTGTTTCCAGTAGGAGAAGGAAGGTTATTCTTCCCATGTACTTAACACTGCTCAGGCCACACCTTGAGTACTGTGTCCAGTTCTGGGCTACTCAATTCAAGAGACATGTTGAGGTACTGGCACAGAGAAGGGCAATGAAGCTGGAGGGGCCTGAAGCACAAGCTTCATGTGGAGAGACTGAGGGAGCTAGGAGGGAAGAGCTTGTTTAGCCTGGAGAAGAGGAGGCTCAGAGGTGACCTCAATGCTATCTACAACTACATGAAAGGAGGTGGTGGCCAGGTGAGGGTTGGTCTCTTCTCCCAGGCAACCAGCAACAGAACGAGGGGACACAATCTCAAGTGGTGCTTGGGAAGGTATAGGCTGGATATTAGGAGGAAGGTCTTCACAGAGGGAGTGATTTGCTATTGGAATGGGCTGCCCAGGGAGGTGGTGGAGTCACCGTCCCTGGAGGTATTCAAGAAAAGGCTGGGTGAGGCACTTAGTGCTGTGCCATGATCTAGTTGATTGGCTAGGGCTGGGTGATAGTTGGGCTGGGTGAGCTTGGAGACCTCTTCCAACCTGTTTGTCTGATTCTATGGAAAAAAAAAAAAAAAAAAAAAAAAAAAAAAA
>VWZE01005843.1:1755-23487 GCA_013396675.1 Eubucco bourcierii
CTCTCTGTGTGCCTCTCTCTCTCTCTCTCTGTGTGCCTCCCTCTCTCTCTCTCTGTGCCTCCCTCTCTCTCTCTCTGTGCCTCCCTCTCTCTCTCTCTGTGCCTCCTTCTCACTCTCTCTGTGCTTCTCTCTCTCTCCCTCTCTGTGTCTGTCTTTCTTCGTAATACCTCAAATTGTTAGAACACACTTAAAAGGTGTTTAACTTGCTCCAGAGCCACTTCATAACAGCGTCTTTCCTACTACAAAAACCAGGAGGGAATGAAGCTGACTTGCCCACACAAGTTCTTTTTAATTTGCTAGTCTGTAGGGTTTGGTTTTGTTTGGTTTGTGGGATTTTGGTGGTTTTGGTGGTTTTTTTTTTCTGCAAGATCTCCCCAGCCTTTCACACGACTCAGTTTGCTTGGTTGCAGTAACCACCATCACCCCTTGGACAGGAGTTTTGCATGGTTCTCCAGCAATTTGCTAACTTTCCATAGCTGAACCTGCTTAAGGAGATGGAATGAGATGTCTGTCCCACACTTCTCCCCATCCCAGTGTGGTAGTGCTAGGAGCAGGTCTCACCAGGTGTTAGTGAAGGGTTTAGGTCAGATCAGGTTAGGTTATTTCACAAGCTCTCAGGCATGAAGGAGAGAGGCACGTCTCTGCAGCAAAGCCAGTCATCTCTAATGAAGTAAGAATGACACTTCCCAGCTATGATCATTCACTGCTTTGCAGATATTAGCAAATCCAGTTCTGATTCAACTCTTCCATGCCTAGCTCTGCAGAGAGAGTGATTTTCTTACCCAGTGCCATGCAGGAGTTGGTGATGGAGCCCAGGCTGCAGCACAGAAGTAATTTTTCCTCACCCAGATCATTAACTAACAACATTTTAGGTACTTTTCTCCTGAGGTTGCTCAAAAAGAGGTGTTTCTTAGCTATGAGAACAGTAAAAGGTCCCACTGGCACAGGATGAAAGCGATATTTGAGGAGATTAAAGTGTTGGGCATGGCAAAGAAGCAATGCTTTGAATTGGGCTGGGGATAAGAACAGGCTTGGAGAGAGAAGCAGAGGAGACAGGGTCCTTGAAGGGCTGGAGGTAACCATGCTCTGGCAAGCTGAGAAAAAAATAATCCTGCTTTTTATTTTTTTAGAACAAATAATCCTGCATCATCCTTCTGTTGCAGAACTGGAAAGGCTGGATGAGGCTATGGTTTTCTCATGTTTTAGACTCCAAGTGTTTCATCTAATGTTCTAGTTTGACACTAAGTGGCTTTGGTGGGAGAGCATCTACAGTGAGGAAAATGATTAAACCCCCTGAGGTTAAGCTAGGCAGCACCATAACCCTCCTGGTGGTAAGAAAAGAATGTAAAAGCATAAGAGCTTAAAGGCAGCAGAGAAAGTGTCACAGGGTTGAACAAGCAGTAGGTAGCTGTACAGAGCACCTCTTTGCCAAAGCTGGAGCTCTTAACCTGTGCTGTAGTTGACAAATGGTTGTGTTCAATGCAGTGTGTGAAAGAAGTATTTTCCTCTGGAAAAAGCAGCTGGAACAGTTTTGTACCAGGAAAGCTTTAGATGGAGGCTGAGCTCCATATACACTTCCCAAAATTCATGTGGGGTGTTAAGGGCTTACCTTCTTATCCTGGAGGAGAATGGACAGGCTGAGGTTTCCTGTGCTACTGACAGTGGTGGCAGCAGTGAGGGGTTTTTGACATGGGCAAGCATCAGAAGAGAAGCAGCCTTGCAAATCACTCCTGCTTCTCATTCTGCTTTCATCAGGCATCCTTATTGCTTACACCCCAGAATCTAGGAAATGCATTTTATTCAGCTTTTAAAGGGACAAAGTGTGTGGGCACTTACAGGTGTCACTGAAACTTCCAGGTCACAGAATGGTAGGGGTTGGAAGGCATCTCTGAAGATCCTCTAGTCCAACCCCCCTGCCAGAACAGTATCACCTAAAGCAGATGGCACAGGAATACATCCAGGCAGGTTTTGAAAGTCTCCAGAGATGGAGACTCCACCACCTCTCTGGGCAGCTTCTTTCAGTGCTCTGCCACCCTCAAAGTAAAGATGTTCCTGTTGATGTTTAGATGGAGCTCTCTGTGTTCAAGTTTATGCCCATTACCTCTTATCCTGTGACTGGGGACCACTGAGAAGGGGCTGGTCCCATTTTCCTGACCCCACCCCACAGGTATTTGTAAGCATTGCTAAGACTCCCCCCTCAGCCTCCTGTCCTCTGAGCTAAGCAGCCCCAGCTCTCTCAGCCTTTCCTTGTGTGAGAAATGTTCCAGTCCCCTCAGCATCTTAGTGGTCCTGTGCTGGACTTTCTCCAGTAGTTTTTTGTGCTTCTGCAGCTGGGGTGCCCAGAACTGAGCACAGTACTCCAGGTGAGGCCAGATGTATTAGTGTATATTCTTTACCAGCAGCTGGGCCTGTGGGGTCTTTGTTGTTTTGCTGGGATTTGTTTTGTTTTAACACTCTTTCCTAGAAATGGATGTTGAAGGCACATTTATTTTAAGCTTTTCTTAGTGTCTGTCTCAGTTGGATACTAGGAAGCTGAAGTGTTTCACACTTGTGCTCTCAGCAATTTACAGGCATCGCTCTGTGCTCACAGGAAACCCCAACCCAGAGTCAATAAGAAAGCCATGGTGACCTTTTGCAGCCCTTCTGCCTGTGATTTCCTATTCAGAAATGCATCTTACATTTCTATCCTGTTTCTTGTATTTCCTCCTTCATCATCCTGGCAGTAGAATTACTCGGTGAAAGACCAGAGTTGAGATTCAGGTTCACTTGGTAGAATTACCCAGGGGAAGCAATGATGGTCCCTGTGGAAGAGGACACCTTGCCACTGCTTCAGGGGGCTGAGCACAGGAAATGTGCTGCTCAGACAGCTCAAAACAAGAAAGTAGATGAAAACTTTGGATTTCTTTCTTTCTGGTTTTGGCCAAGTTCCTTAGTGATGCAGACTGATAGGACTCGATGGAGCACATTCTTGTAATTTAAATGAGCACAGAGGTAAATGCACTCAACCAGAAGAAAATTATTAATAGCCAGTTCAAACCTGCTTTCATGATGTCTTTTTTTCCCTTTTGAAGTTAACTTTTACAGTGTATTGTCAAGAGTACTCCTCTTAATGCACCTGAAAGAAATCTCATTCTAAGTAATACTTTTTCCTGGGTGATTTATTCCAGGTGATCCTGCTTAATGGGGAAGGAGGGGGTGTGTGTTGCACTAGCTGATCTTCAGAGGGGCTTTCCAACCCCTACCACTCTGTGATTCTGTAGTGCCAAGCTGCACAAGCCCACCCCCACACCTTACTGACATGCTGCTCCCACAAGCCTAGAGTGAACACCCTCTAGTACAGGTCTGTTACTCCACAACCTCCCTGGAGGTGTTCAGGGTCAGGTTGGAGGAGGCCTTGAGTAACCTGTACCAGTGGGAGGTGTCCTTGCCTGTGCCAGGGGGTTGGAACTAGATGATCCTTGAGGTCCCTTCCAACCTAAGCCATTCTATGATTCATTCCTTAACTTCCAGCTGGCTGAGTTTAGTCTGGGTGCATCCTTGTGGGGGAGGCAGGTAGCACCTGTGACACCCACACCTCCTTTGGCCTGCAGGTCACATTGCACATGTGCAAATGTGTAAACACAGCAAAAGAGTGAACAGTGACTACCCTTGACTGAGACTCGGGGCAGTTAGCTAATGGTTGGGATCGATGCTCTTAAGGATCTTTTCCAACCAAATTGGTTCTGTGACTTAAGCAAAAATCTTTTGGAAGAACAAAATGCCTTTGTGCAGAGGTGATGTGTTGGAGGGAACAGAGCAGATATGGCAAGGAGCAGAGGTGTTGCACTTGCCAGCTAGCTGCTTTGTAACAAATCCAGGGAGAGGGAACAAACCCTGCAGGGGGCTGGCTTGTTTAAATCGCCACTTGTTAACAAGCGTTCTGTCTCCTCAAAAAACCCTTTTCCTGCCTCCTATTCTCATCTTTCAGTTCTTTTAATGAGCAGAGCTGCTCCTATCCTTCCTCCCTTCGGCCTCGGTGCAGATGCAGAGGTCTGTGCTGGAGCATTGCTGGCACTGAGTGGCTGGCAGCCTGGACAAAATGTGTGGGCTCTGCATCCCCCGGTAGAAACCTAAAGAGTCGTTGGGTGAGTTTTGGCGTGAAACGAGGGTCCTCTTGGCTTGGGCAAAGAATACAGCTTTGGTTTTAAGTAGGAAAAGAAAAACTGAAAAGAGAGGGAAGAAGAAAAGAAAAGCCAGAGTTTTCAGTTGACATACTGAGCACTCGTCCTTCTGCTTC
The DNA here is from genome assembly GCA_013396675.1 of Eubucco bourcierii. Classification (NCBI taxonomy): domain Eukaryota; kingdom Metazoa; phylum Chordata; class Aves; order Piciformes; family Ramphastidae; genus Eubucco; species Eubucco bourcierii. The sequence continues at coordinate 6,032 of VWZE01005843.1, forward strand.
CTTTCCTTTAGGCAGGAACAAGAACTGTCTCTGTTTTTCCTAGGCCATTCAGGAAGTCTTACAGAGCAATAATAGCTCTGTTATCTAATAGTCAAAGTTTATTTAGGCTTTCACTACTTCCTCTGCCCACTTGAACCCTCCCCTTCACCCCCTGCTCCCCCCCTTCCCCATGCAGTTTGCTGAGCTGCTGTAGCCTGAGCTCAGTTGACAGCCGAATGAGGGAGGGAAGCTGTTGCCTGCATGTCGTTTCTGTTACACTCTCACATATTTTCACCTGGAAAACTTTTTTTTGGTTGTGTTTTGGTTTTTTTCTTCTGAAAAGAACAATAACAGGGGGAATAAAACCCTGGGGCAATAGACCATCCCATATGTCTTCTTGGCCATGATTTGGGGGCTCATGCACATGAGAGAGACCCGTGAAGCCTTAGTCTGTGTTATAATCCAGCAGCACTGAGAATTTTGCAGGATGTTGATTGAAGAAATCTTCACCATTAGGACTCCCCAGAAGTTCTAGATACTAAAAACTTCTTTTGCTGGGGTATATTTCATCAACAGAGGTATCAGATAAGAGCACTTCTCTGCTAATCATTACAGAAACCCTTATCTTTCCTTTTCTCTACTTTGAAGCACATTTGTGGCAGTGTGGATGAATCTCAGACCGTTGGATGGCAAACCCCAAAGGGTGTTTTGGTGGTTGTATTGGCTTAGAAGTTGTCATTCAAGTGCCTGTGTTGAGAAGTGGGAGTACATGGGGGAAAGAGCCCATGTGGGCTGTTTAGGACAGTAATAAATGCAGCAATGCTACTCTGAGGGGAAAAACCAAATAACTATTTTGCCAACCTCTCTTCAGACTTCACTTACTGAACAGGCAGGATGCATGGATCTGAGACAGCAAAGACTAAGTCAGAAGTTATGTGAAGCAGGTTTGCTCTCAGCCCTTTTCTCTTCCAGGCAGGCAGTTTGGCTCTGAAGGTGGAAAGAATGTTATATGCAATGTCATAGGATCACAGAACAGTAGGGCGTGGAAGGCATCTCTGAAGGTCATTAAATCCAACCCCCCTGTCAGAGCAGGATCACCTAGGGCAGGTCACACAGGAAGTCTCCAGAGAAGATGACTCCACAACCTCTCTGGGCAGCCTGTTCCAGGGCTCCAACACCCTTACAGGAAAGAAGTTTATCCTCATGTTGAGGTGGAGCTTTCTGTGTTCCAGTTTGTATCACTTGCCCCTTTTTCTGTCACAAGACACCACTGAGCCTGGCACCTTCTTCTTGACATCCACCCTTCAGATACTTATAAATGTCAATGAGATCTCCTCTCAGTCATCTCTTCTCCAGACTAAACAGCCCCAGGTCTCTCAGCCTTTCCTCATCAGACAGTTGTTCAATCCCTTCATCATCCTCATAGCCTCTGTTGGACACCCTCTAGTTCATCCCTGTCACTCTTGAGCTGGGGAGTTCAGAAGCTGACACAGTAGTCCAGATGTGGTCTCTGTAGGGCAGAATAGAGGGAGGAGCTTGACCTTGACCTACTGGCTATGTTATTCTTAGTACACCCCAGGGTACCATTTGCCTTCTTGGCCACAAGGGCACCTTGCTGTCCCATGGAAAACTTATTATCTAACCAGGTCTCCAAGGTCCTTCTCCATGGATACATCCATACACATATGGTGATCTTTCAAGGTCCTAGATGGTCTTTCAAGGTCACTTCTAGCCCCTGATACTCTGAGATCCTGTGCTATGCAGTGTCACGTACATACAATGCTGAGAAGAGCCTCAAGGTTTCTTTTCAAGGAGTGGGATGTAAAATCTTATGTCACTAATCTGATTATTGATCATTTTCTCCTCACCCTTTGATATCTCCACGCACTGAGAGGGTGAGCCTTGGCTGGTGGATGTTTCTCACCTTCCAGTGGGCAGCTCTCGTATGAGGTTATTCCCTTCCCATGGTAACTCCCTCACTCTCAGGCAGCAAAGTGCTCAAACGTGTGGCTAGTCACAGCAAATGCAGCAGATCTCAGTGCCATTTCTGAGTGAATTGCCAGGTCTTTTTGACTTCAAGAAATAAGAATCTGAGGGTGTTATTTTGTTAAGGTAATGCTACATTATGGAGCGAATTATAGTGCAGCAGAACACCTATGGGCGTGTGACATTTACAGTGAAGTCAAGTAAGAGTTTTATAGTGTGAGCTACCCCTGTGATTACCACATCAATTGGCACTTGAAAGAAGTCCTCCCTTATGTGACATAAGTTAAAGAAAAGATCCAGTCCACTCCTTTATGCTAAATCAGAGTCTTTGCAGGGCTACAGCTTCAACTCCTCTTCTGAAACGCTGATGTTTATTGCGCTCTGATTTAACCTGTGAAAGGATTATTTGGCAAGTCAGATATTTAAAGGCTTCTAGTTCTTTCTCTCTCTGTGGAGCCAGTGAGAGTTTAAATTGCACTTCTGAACAGTCTTTTTTTTTAAGAATTTTTAATGGAAAAAAAACAAAACAAAAAAAAAAACAACAGAAAAAGGAAGGAGGTTGTAGCGTCTGTTCTGCAGCATTTTTGTTACACGTAGTAAACCACCCTGTGGCATTGCTCAAGACAGTATTAGATGGGTGACAAAAATCCCCAGAATTATCATTTATATGTTTGCTTCTCCTCAGTGGTATTGCCTTCTGGGTCATGGTCATGAAGATGGAGCACCAGGCAGCACCACTGCCAGGATGGCCTCTCTCGTCATCATTGCTGTGCCCAAAACCTGAGTGAATTTCTGGGGTTTTGAGCATGTGAGAGGAGACTTTGATCACCTTGAGGCAGCTTTGCTGGTCTCAAAAAGATGTGCATAAGCCATCTGTTAACTAAACTCTCAGTGAAAACATTTTTGGAGGGATAGGATGGATGGGCATGGAGAAACGAAGGCATGGAGAAAGAGCTTTCCTGGATTTGCAGGATGTGAGGAACAGTTCTTTAACCTCCTGTTTCTCCTGTACAGCTTCCCAAAGCATCTGAAGCACCAGTAGTAGAACAACTAGTCACAACTGCCAGTATGTTGCTTTTAGAGCTGGTCTTGGCTTTTTTAAAATGTGTCCAGTTGCTGTGGTGAAGCCTCTTGTGTTCATAACTCATGCCGTAGGAGTCTAATAGGCGTCCTCCATGGGTACCCCAGGAGAATAAGGTGAGAGGCGTCTTTCAGCAGTCAGATGCAAACCCTCTCATTTGTTACATCTGTTTCTCACGTTAATGAGAGAACATGCTGTCCACAGTGCTCCCAGAGATGCTGCTCGCTGAGCAGCTTGCCACATTGCAAGAGGCAAAGAGAATTCCTGAGGCTGTGTCCCAAGGGAGGCAGTCTGGTGATAACATTTATTCCTTTGGAACTTTGGTTTCTCTGCAGATGGCAGTTGCCACTGATAGGAAGAAAAACCAAAACCCAACATGTTGGTACAGTGTCAAACTGCACACCCACATAGGACATAACTCATCCCCTCTATTACACAAGAATATTACAGAGTTTCAGATGTCTCCTGGAAGTGTCAGGCTTTAGACTTCGGAGAAGGCTTGGATTAATTTTCCTGAACCAGATGCAGTGACAAAAATGCTCTAAAATTAATGCATTCTTTTCACTGTGGTCAAGTGATATGAACCACAACCACCTCCCATGCATGAATTCTCATGGTTTAGAGAATTATGGGGTTTTAAATTATTTTTAAAAGAGTTAAGACTTCTAACATGAGTAGTGTTGAGATGCATGCAAAAAGTTCTAGGGCAGGAAAAAATCCTGGGACATAAGCAGTGTGGTGCTAAGGAAGACTTCTAGTGCAGTATTAACAAGATAGGTCAAGTAGAGTGCTTGTCCTGTCTGTTCATTTCATAGTTGATAGAGGAGGATTGACAAATGTTTACTTGTGCCTTGCTGCTCAGAGCATTACAAAAAAAGACAAAACTAAAACTACAATTTTCGTGGGAGAAGTACCTCATCACATAGAGTCATGGAATCACAGAATGGTCTGGGTTGGAAGGGATCTCCAAAGATCATCTAGTCCAATGCCCCCCTGCAGTCAGCAGGGGCATCCTCAACTAGATCAGGTTGCCCAGAGCCCTGTCGAGCATCACTTTGAGCATCACTTTGAATATCTCCAGGGGTGGGGCCCCAACCACCTCTCTGGGCAACCTGTTCCAGTGTTCCACCACCCTCATAGTAAAGAACTTGTTTCTAACATCCAATCTAAACCTACTCTTCTCCAGTTTGAAGCCGTTTCACCTCATCCTATCATCCTTTGTGAACAGTCTCTCTCCAGCCTTCTTGAAGGGCCCCTTCAGCTACTGTCAGGCTACCACTAGGTCTCCCCAGAGCCTTCTCTTCTCCAGGCTGAACATCCTCAGCTCCCTCAGTCTGTCCTCACAGCAGAGGTGCTCCAACCCCCTGATGATTTTCATGACTCTCTTCTGGACCTGCTTCATCATGTTCATATCCTTCCTGTATTGAGGGCAATAGGAAGCTCTAAGTCATACAAATAAAACCACTTTCTTTATAAGGTGACCTAGGTGACATTTGCTAGCACAGAGCCCTTTCTGCTGAACTGGTTGTTATTCCACTTTCCATATGGGCCTTTTATTTTAATTTCATGGGCATCAGGGTCTCAGCTGACAGCAATTGCATCTAAGAATACAATTCAAGAATCTAAAACATCTGATACACAGAGCAGAAAAATGTTCCTGTGCTTTAAAAAACTGATGAGGATTTAATTGTTGAGTCCCTTCTTGTCCCTTGGCTTAAGCAAACAGGAGATAAAACCTGCAGAACAGGGGCATAAAAAGGACACTAAAGTTTCTCTGGTGATGAGCATTCTCTTCTTTCTTTGGTATCAGAGGGAGCTCTGAGGCCAGGGGTCACAAACCTTACCATCTAAATTATGTTTCAATTACTCACTGGTGTTCAGAGGACTATTTAAAGCTGCCAAGTCAGCTCAGGAGTAGCACTGACATTGTTTGAACAATCCCTTTCAAATTTGATCAATGTATTTTTTCCTCTCTCTCTTTCTTTTTTTTCTTGTAACCTGGTTCTCTTTCCTCATTCACAAATGGTATTTGTGTCAGACCTGGACAGGATGGAGAGCTGGGCAAAGGGAAACCTCATGAGGTTCAGCAAGAGTTGAGTGTAGAGTCCTGCACCTGGGGAGGAACAACACCTTGCACCAGTACAGATTAGAGGTTGATCTGCTCATGGAGAAGGACCTTGGAGTCCTGGTAGACAAGAAGTTATCCATGGCACAGCAAGGTGCCCTTGTGGCCAAGCAGGGGTAATGGTATCTGAGGGAGGGCTCCTAATTGGGAGGCAGCTGAGGCTGTTTAGTTTGTAAAAGAGGCTGAGGGAAGCCCTCATTGCTGTCTACAACTACCTGAAGGGCCATTGTGGAGAGGCTGCTGCTGGTTTCTTCTCACAGGTAACTGGAGACAGAACAAGGGGGAATGGCCTCAAGCTGGGACTGGGTAGGTTTAGACTGGACATTAGGGAAAAAAAAATCATGGAGAGAATGGTCAGGGACTGGAATGAGCTGCTCAGGGAGGTGGTGGAGTCACCCACCCTGGATGTGTTTAAGGGTGGTTTGGATGTGGTGCTTAGGGCAAATCTTGTAGAGTAGGGTTCTAGGTTGGGCTTGGTGATCCTAAGGGGCTTTTCCAATCTGGATGTTCCTGTAATTAGGCATTGTGGCTTCTGATGACTCTTAACTTTGTGTCTCCTCTCCTCCCTCTCCCCTTATTAAGCTGCCAAAGTGTAACACTGGACTCTTTCAGCTGGAGTGACTTTGAAGCCAGTGGAGTTCCTTTTCTTTCATTTTAAGTTAGTCTTATCTGGAAAAGGGCTGGAAGTTTAGAAAAGTGAAATGCATCTCATTAAGCTTGAGATTACAAGAAGACATTAAAAGAACCTTTTGGTGTCTGATCTTAAGAATGCCTGGTTGGAGCCCATGCTTTGTTACAAGAAAATGATATATGTGTGTGCGGTGTTTTGGAATTGCATACCTTTCATTTGAGTTGTATTTGTTTGCCTCCAAAATTCCCATGGCTACATTCAAGCAGAGAGAGGAGGGAAGAGCACCTTCTCTCCAGCACCTCCTCTTCCTAGTGCTGTTCTTAGCTAGGGCTCACCAGATGCAGTCAGGAGAGCAACTGCCAGAGAGAGAAAATGTTGTTCTGACAGTCAGGCAAAGAGGGAGCTTAGGTTTTCCTTTGACTTAAAATTGAAAGACTTTTCCTTTTTATTGCCTTTAGATTGGCTATTAGGAAAAGTTTCTCTTGAAAAGAGTGGGCAGGCTTTGGGACAGGCTGCCCAGGGAGATGATGGAGTCATCATTCTGGGAGGTGTTCAAAAAACATGTAGACATGGCACTCTGGGACATCTTTTAGTAGGCACAGGGGTGTTGGGTTGACAGTTGGACTTGATCTTTGAGTTCTTTTCCAACCTCAATGAGTCAAGGATTCTATTCTATATCTGCATTTCTGCTGCCATATTTCTCTGCTTATAAGGTTAGGAGGATTTGGTGGTGGAGTGGTTTGGGATTTTTACTTGTAAACCAGCAACATAACTTGATATTTCATAGATATTTTCAGTCTAACAGTGACTCTTAACTTGGTCTAGAATAACATAGATACTTGCATCCAGTTACTCCTGAAAGTGTTACTTCTTGAGTTTTTGCTTTCCCTTCTCAGTGTTACTTCTGAGCACCATGGACACTGTAAGCAATAGTATTTAAAAAGCTTCTTCTCTGTTGATGTTCCCTGTGCCTCACAGCACAGTAAACCCAGCTGAATTCCCTGCTTGGTTCTCATAACCACCTTTGCCACTACTGTTGGCCTCCCAGAGGGTGTAGCTCATAGCTGGGATGGAGAATCATAGAATCACAGAATGGTAAGGTTGGAAGGGACCTCAAGGATCATCCAGTCCCAACCCCCTGCCATAGGCAGGGACACCTCCCACTAGCACAGCTCACTCAAGGCCTCCTCCAACCTGGCCTTGAACACCTCCAGGGAGGGAGCAGCCACAACCTCCCTGGGCAACCTGTGCCAGTGTCTCATCACCCTCACTGGAAAGAACTTCCTGCTGACATCCAGTTTAAATCTTCCCTCTTCCAGTTTAAACCCCTTGCCCCTTGTCCTGTCATTGCAAGACCTTGTCAATAGTCCCTCCCCAGCACTCCTGTAACCCCCCTTGAGATACTGCAAGGCTACTATATGGTCTCCTGGAAGCCTTCTCTCCTCCAGAAGGTTCAGGGGCAGAGGAATGGAAGAGCCAACTTTATGCTGGTGCCCAGGGAGAGAGAGGTGAAAATTTTGGCCTGTAGTGCACTAAAGACAACAGAAAGCTTTTCTTTTTTTGGCTTCCTAGATCTTTTACTTGCTAAATAAGAGGACTGGGAGGAGAATTGAATGATTGTGATGGGATTTTTTTTTTTTTTTAAAGTTTAGCTGTGTTATTATTGCAGTAGCAGAAGAAGCTGTTTCTGAGGTCACACACAGCAAGGCCAGCACTCATGTTTGGTCTGCATGAGTGACTTTGAGTGGAGATTGGCTTTCACTGTTGTGTCCACTGCTTTTTTTTGCTTGTTCTGGGCAAGATGCAGCCAAGTAAACAAAAGCATCCCATTGTCAAGTGCTCTGTGGGTTGGGGTTGGCCGAGTGTTTAGGTGGAGATGCTGAGGGCTGCTGTTTTCAGCAGCTCTTTGCACCCCTCAGACTCTGTGACTGACATTTTTGGGAAAGGACATCTTGAAAATTTGAAATTAAGGTGCCTCACGTTAGGTGCCTAAAGAAGTAAACCTCCCAGATGGTGATTGCAGTTGAAATTTTAAGTGGTGGTGTTTATAAACAGCAGAGACAGAAGCAGCAAACTCGAAGCCAAGGATGTAGGAAAGAACTCCAGGCTTATTTGGCTTTGGTTTTTCCAAACCCATGAGAATCAGAGTATGCTTGTTTATCTGTGTTCCTGGAAAGAAAACTTTGCCACAACTTTAAAAAAAAAAAAAAAAAAAAAAAGAGTCCTCTCTTGGTTTTATTTTTCTACTGGGCAGTTCTGTTTGAAACAAAACAAGCAGTAACTTCAGCTGCTCAGGTTTTTTTTATAGTGGCATCAGGTCCTTCTTTATTCAAGATTATTCTCTAAATGCCTTTTATTTGATACACAGGAAACCTGAAACAAGCAAATCCACGGGCAAATAACCACCATATTTCATATTTATCTTGCTGCTTTGAGTCGATTTGGTTGGATTTGATTTTTGCAGGCTCCTGAATCCTTTGGTGGGGTCTGTATTTGCAGAGGACAGCACAAAGAACAGTCAATATTTATTCTAGTCAACTGATAAATAACTGAGCAATTCAGGGAAACTTAGTCAGAATACCCTTGTCACGGTCATTGCTGACGTCTGAGACAAACAAGTTTATTGCTCTTAGGTTTTTTTCCCTACAGGAGTCTGTAATGAGACCCCCTAAACATAGTGAGAGCTCCTGATGTTGGGGCTGAGCTGGGCACACATAGGGAGAGTTTGTGATGGCAGTGAAGGAGGGAAGGGGCCAGAGAGTCCCAATGAAGCTTAACCCACAGCACTGCCACTCAACAGAAGGGATTTGTTGGCAATAAACTCCTCTGCTTTACAGGGGCTGGGCTCATAATTAACATCCTAACTTTTTAATTCTTCATTTAAAAGGCCTCCTTCCTGCTCTGTGTAGGAAAGGTGGCGTATTTTAGAGGGTCTCTGCAAAAGGCAGTTTGAGAAGGGGAGACCTTCTTGCTGTCTACAACTACCTGAAGGGTGTTTGTGGCCAGGAGGAGGTTACTTTCTTCACTCAGGCAAGCAGCACCAGAACAAGAGGACACAGTCTCAAGCTGTGCCAGGGGATGTTTAGGCTGGAGGTGAGGAGAAAGTTCTTGCCTGAGAGAGTCCTTGACTGCTGGAATGGGCTGCCCAGGGAGGTGATGGAGTCACCGTCCCTGGAGGTGTTCAAGGCAGGTTTGGACGTGGCACTTGGTGCCATGGTGAGGCTGTGAGGGTGGTGAGGCACTGGAACAGGTTGCCCAGGGAGGTTGTGGCTGCTCCCTCCCTGGAGGTGTTGAAGGCCAGGTTGGATGAGGCCTTGAGTGAGCTGTACTAGTGGGAGGTGTCCCTGCCTATGGCAGGGGGTTGGAACTAGATGAACCTTGAGGTCCCTTCCAACCTTCCCATTCTATGATTCTATGGTCTTGTCTTGAGGTCTGTGGTAACAGGTTGGACTTTGAGGTCTCTTCCAACCTTGGTGATGCTGTGAGAAATACTGGGTGTTAGGAAGAAGTTTGGGATGTTAGGAATAAATTGTTTACTATGAGGGTGGTGGAACAATGAAGAGATTGTCTGTGGAGGTAGTGGGGGACCCATCCCTGGAGATATTCATAGTCAGGCTTGACGGGATTTGAGCAACCTGATCTAGTTGGAGACATCCCTGCTTACTGTGGAGGGGTTGGACTGGATAACCTTTAAAGGCCCCTTCCAACCAAGTACGTTCTCTGATTTTATGAACTATTAGTGGAGCTTTTGTTTTTGAGCAGCTGAAGATCTTCAGCCGAGCTTTTAACTGTTCCCTTGTCACCACCACAATCTCTTCCAGCCTTCTCCTGTTACCCCCAACAGCCAGTGCAGTATGGTCTGCTAGAGAAGCTGTTGCTATCTGAAATGTCTCCTGCTTTGATTTCAACCAGCTGAGCTTCTAGCCTTTGTAGACCAAATGTTAGAAGGCCAAGGAGAGCTCTGGAAATGGGGGGGGGAATCATTATAATGGAAGCTTTTCAGCTGTGTATTGAAGTGATCTAATACAGTGCTAGAAACTGGAATGGCCTCATTAGAATAGATCCATGTTTGTAATAAAGCTGCTAACAAATTTGGTGTGTAAGTAAAAGATGTGTGCCAGATGGTGTGTGTGTATATGTTTAGTGTTTCTCTTCCCTAACAATATTTAGGGTCCATACATTGGAAAAAATAAATCTGTGGCTTTTTAGTACCAACAAGTCTGATTAATATTTCTAGTTGTGGTGTATTGCTCAGTTTCTGAATGGTTTGGTGGTTTAGCAGGGGGAGATGTGGTCCTGTTGTTAAAGAGGGTGGATAAACACCACTTGGTACAAAAATCCCCCTGAGATACTCTCTTGATATCTTTTGACAGTTTTCCCATATCTGTAGTAGAGAAGAAAATTGTGATAGGCAAAATGCTGTCTCCTTGCCTTTATGAGAGCAGTTATTGTGGTGACCACACCTTCTTCTCTCTCCTATTCTTGTTAAAAGTAAGCCTCAAGATCTGGCATGGGTTGTGTGGGCAGGTGTTTTGCTCTGAATAAAGCCCTGCAGGGCTACTAAGTGCTCTTAGCAGAGCCCATATCTCACCTCACCTCAGAGATGAGTGCCATCCAGATGGCACCCTGTACTCACATCCAGCCTGCTATCAGTTTCCATCCTGCCTGTGAATGGGTTTGGTGATGGCTGTGCTCTCAGCCACGGAGGTCTGTCTGCTCCTGTTAGGTGTGAAGTCTACCATACAATTTGGTGAATGTCCTCAAGAGTTGGCAGAGGCCAATTTCCTTCCACTGAAAGGTCTGAGATCTTGAATTTGTCAACTTTAACACACTCCCATTCAAAGGCAACTGAGGGTGGTGAGGCACTGGCACAGGTTGCCCAGGGAGGTTGTGGCTGCTCCCTCTCTGGAGGTGTTGAAGGCCAGGTTGGACAAGGCCTTGAGTAACCTGTACTAGTGGGAGGTGTCCCTGCCTATGGCAGGGGGTTGGAACTAGATGATCCTTGAGGTCCCTTCCAACCTTACCATTCTATGATTCTATGATTTGTGTGCTAAGGAAGAAGAAAAAGTTGCACTAGCAGAGCTTTTTCTGGAGAAAGGCCATAACAGCCACATCTGGTTTGTTGTGGTAGTGTTTAGAAGGAGGAAATCAGGGGGTGTAGGGTGAGGTATTGTTTGTGTTGCTTTTTCCTTTGGCTTCTCCTACCACACACAGGCTCAACCTCTGCCACTTGACCAGATGCCTTCCAGTTGTCCTCAGGCTGCTCATGCAGTGGGTGTTCAGCAACCTCATGAGTAGCTACTGCAACAGGCAAAAGCTTGCAGCCTGGCCACAAACCTGACCTTTAGGAAGTTCCATCTAAACGTGAGGAGAAACTTCTCTACAGTGAGGGTGGCAGAGCACCCAGAGTGACAGGCTGCCCTGAGAGGTGGTGGAGTCTCTATCTCTGGAGACTTTCAAGACCTGCCTGGATGCATTCCTGTGTGAGCTGTCTTAGGTGATCCAGCTCTGACACCAGTGTTGGATTAGATAATCTTGGGAAGTCCCTTCCAGCCCCTAAGACTCCATGCACATCCTTTACCTGACCTAGGGCATCAATGGGGGCACACTCTTCAGAGGGAGATCTGATGCTGCAGAGATTTGTAGATGTCTTGGTGTCTTCCAAGGCCACAGAATGCTGACTGTGGATTTTATACTGACTAGGAAACGTTCTAATCTCTTTGGTTGACTTGGGCTGTGACGTTGGCACATGAGTCAGGTGGCACTGCCTTCCAACCCTAAAGCCTGACCTTCCCCTGGAAAAGGATTTTCTCCATTATCCCTCCATGACACTGAATGCTTTGTTGGTGTCTGTAGTCTAATACCACTGGCTTGTTTTTAAAGGTCAGGCTTTATGTAAAGCCACTGTACACGTGTTAGGCTTAGTGCTTAGTGTGAACTTAAGGCTCACTTAAGTCTTGCTTTTTCCAGTAAACTTATTGCGTGGTCCCATGAGATACTGCTCCTTGTGCTTAAAGCATTTCACATGCTTCAGCTCTTTCTTTAAGCAACAGGCATATTCTCACCACTGTTCTCGAAGCCTAATGCATCAATACAGCAATCTGTGGGTAGAATCATAGAATGGTAAGGTTGGAAGGGACCTCAAAGATCATTCAGTTCCAACTCTGCCATAGGCAGGGACACCTCCCACTAGCAAGGCCTCCTCCAACCTGGCCTTGAACACCTCCAGGGAGGGAACAGCCACAATCTCCCTGGGCAACCTGTGCCAGTGTCTCACCACCTTGACTGTAAAGAACTTCCTGACCTTCCTTGCTGTTTTTGAGAGGACCTCACAGGCACACACCAGGCTGCTGGTGATGGTAGTTTGCCTGGACAGCCTTGCTACACTCTACCTAGAGCGCATGTAATTAAACAGAGGTTCTCCCAAAGATGAAGCTCCCAAGCAGCAAAGAAACCTTCTTGCCTAATAACTCCTGGAGACCAGTCTGACCAGAAGCTTTCTCTTTTGGGGCTCCTTTAGTTGTAAATTTAATTTTGGTTACCTCAAGAGCTTTGTATCATTGTACATTTCCTATTTGTGAATCGTGACATCACGGCCATGAGATTGTGCAATCTCAGCTGGGTTTTGCACACAGGGGCTGTGTTTGACTTTACAGATGTTTTCAGCAAACATTTGTACCAGAGATATCTTCTAAGAACATTTGTCCATCCAAAGGTTGGGGATTTTTTTGGCTTGCCAGCAAGATTAAACAAGAGCTGATTTGATACATGAAAGAAAGGTTGGTCCTAATGAGTTGTTTATTATTTGCTCCTGGCCAGTATGAGAGAGCAGAAGATGCACTGGGTTAACAGCAGTTGACTGGTCTGTAGTCTGTTTTCCTTCAGCATCCTCAAAGGCTCTGAATTTTGGTCCAATTTAAAACAAAAACAAAAAAACAAACAAACAAACAAAAAAACACCCCTCACAAAACCCCAAACAAACTAACAAAAAAGCAACCAAAACCCCACAAACGAAAAAATCACAACAGCACAAAACAATCAACAGCACAGAGGAGGCCATGAGGATGCTCAGAGGGCTGGAGCAGCTCTGCTATGAGGACAAGCTGAGAGAGTTGGGGCTCTGCAGCCTGGAGAAGAGAAGGCTTTGAGGGGACCTGATAGTAGCCTTCTAGTATCTGAAGGGGGTCTACAGGAAGGCTGGGGAGGGATTATTGACAAGGTCTTGCAATGACAGGACAAGGGGCAATGGGTTTGAACTGGCAGAGGGGAGATTGAAACTGGATGTTAGGAGGAAGTTGTTTGCAGTGAGGGTGATGAGGCACTGGCACAGGTTGCCCAGGGAGGTTGTGGCTGCAACCTCCCTGGAGGTGTTCAAGGCCAGACTGGATGAGGCCTTGAGTGAGCTGTACTAGTGGGAGGTGTCCCTGCCTATGGCAGGAGGTTGGAACTAGATCATCCTTGAGGTCCCTTCCAACCTTACCGTTCAATGATTCTATATAGATGTGGCACTTCAGGACATGGTTTAGTGGCATTGGGTTGATAGTTGGGGCTTGGTAATCTAAGAGGTTGTTGATGACCTTAAAAGTCTTTTCCAACCTTGACCATCCTATGAAGCTATTGTGTGTATATTTAAATGTTTCTGATGAGATTCTTGAAAGTTAATTGTACCTTTGTTACTTGGCATGAGAGGACTGGTTTTGCCCAGAGTCCTAATTCACACATCACCATAAAAGACTCCAAGTGATGTCCTGCTGTCTGTAGAGCCCCAACTTTAATGGAGCTGACATTTACTGTTTTCTTTTGCTGGCTTTTAAGTCATTACAAATGCAAACCAAGCATGCAGCAAGCAATACACTTAAGTCTACAGTGCAAATGGCATCAGCAGTGCCAGAGAAGATTTACATGTTTTTGTCTTTGGTGGCAGTTTTGGTTGTAGTTCTTGCATTGGCCATGGTGGTTTTTATAGCTTATGATACCTTTTTTTTCATGATGGTGATGTGTGTATAGCTCCAACTTTGAGAAAGAATGAGAATAACCCTTAGAAGATTATCTTTGTGTTGTGCAAGCAGATTTTCAAAAATATTTCAATATTAAAGCCTTTGCTCTTTCTTTTGCAATTTCATTGTCTACATAGAAACAAGATGATTACAAATTGCTGCCAAGGAGTTTTCCTGGGGGAAACTGCCTGCCACTGAAATGTCAGCACATCTTCAACTGCAAAGCTGTCATTAGTGTGTCTGGGATCTAAAAGAGGTGCAGACCTCATTCTGGGCAGATTCTGTTGTTCAGGCTAATTGTGTTGATAACAACAATCTCATTGATTTGGGATTGTAATAGAATCTTCAAATGTCTTTAACAATTTTAATGGTAAAAATGTGTCTCAACTTGAAATGCAGCAGAGATCCATTTTAACCAACGTGGTCCCAAACCACAAAGTGTAGCTGGGAAGCACAGAGGCACTCTCTGTGCTCATACTATAACATCTTAGCCTTTTGCTATCCTTTCTTCCTATTCTGTTGTTCAGGCTAATTGTGTTGATAACAACAATCTCATTGATTTGGGATTGTAGTAGAATCTTCAAATGTCTTTAACAATTTTAATGGTAAAAATGTGCCTCAACTTGAAATGCAGCAGAGATCCATTTTAACCAACGTGGTCCCAAACCACAAAGTGTAGCTGGGAAGCACAGAGGCACTCTCTGTGCTCATACTGTAATATCTTAGCCTTTTGCTATCCTTTTTTTCCTATCTGCTTTTGCTTGTTTCATGTCTGTATATTAAATCCATCCGGATTTAATACAAAGAGTAGTACCATAAATGTCCTAGCCAGCCTAGGAAACCAAACACATTAGAAACCTGCTGTATCCATTACCACTTTCAGTGCCTTCCAAAAAATTATTTGATAGTGAGTGGAGGAGGGGATAGAAAAAACAAAAAAGAGAGAGAGGGGGGGTTTATCCTCCTGTATTTTTCATTAACTTTAGGCAAGAAAAGGATTTAATCTGAAATTCTAAATATACAGGGGAGAGGAGAATACTGTGGAGATCCTCTGGGTGCTGCAGAGTGGTGAGGCAACTTCTGGTTTTCATTTCAAACAAAACCAGGTCATGCTCAGCAACTTGAAAAAATGCTTTGGAAAAAAAGAAATGATTGCCTTTTCATCAATTCTAGGGCCATTTGGGGAGCTTTTTAATAAGCTCTCTAGTCTGCTGCCTACAGGTTGTTTCTGCATGCCAGCAGGATGTGAACTTTACTTTCAAATATGTGTTTTCAGTGGTGCCAGAAATGTACTTTTTGTGTGTAGTAATGAGTGATTTCTCTGGTTTTGGACTTCTCTGGTTGCAGCTCTCCTAGAAACCCTGTGCCTGGGAGAACAAATTGCAGCAGAGTTGCTCCTCTGCCCAAATGCTGGAATTTGAAGCAGGTTATTCTGCAAGTTATGGTTTGATCGTCTCAGACAATAGGCAGGTGTGACCATTTCAGTGCTGTGCCCACTTCCAGAAGCAGAGATCTAGAAAATCTTTGGTTCAACAGGTCAAACCCATAGGGACTGGAAGTGGATGCTCAACTGGCAAGTCTGGAGAGGGCTCCTCTTCCCAGTCTGGTGCAAACTGGAGCCCATTGACCATCTGGTTATGGTTAGAGCCTGTCTAGTAGCAGAGAAGATACTATAAAGAGACTTGACCATCATGACAGGAGAAGGATTGAATCACTCAGCTTGTTGCTAGTTTTCTAAATTCATGCTGATGTTCTGTTGAAACTGACAAAACACACTAGGTGATGACCATAAACAGAGGACAGTTTGTCACTCTGACAATCAGTTGACAGCTTTTCATAGAATCATAGAATGTCATGGACTGGAAGGGTCCTCCAAAGGCCGTCTGGTCCAGCCCCCCTGCCAGAGCAGGATCACCTAAAGCAGATCACGCAGGAATGCATCCAGGTGGGTCTTGAATATCTCCAGAGAGGGAGACTCCACAGCCCCCCATGGGCAGCCTGTTCCAGGGTTCTGTCACACTCATAGTGAAAAAACTTCATCAAATTCATGTGGAACCTCCTACGCCTTAACTTCCACCCATTGCCCCTTGTCCTGTCACTTGACATCACTGAGAAGAGGCTGGCTCCATCTTCCTGGCACCCCCTCCTTTTTGGGGTTTCTCTTTAGATGTGAAGCACTGAGGGCTCACAGATAGAAGGCAGCATGATGTATTTGCTAATGTAAAGATTTGCAGCATGTAAAAGCATGCCCAACAGATGACCTCTCCCTCTAGACCAGGAGAAATGAATGTGTTTGGCTTTTTCTCAGCTTTAGGTGGAATTCCTGCAGTGGCTGCTCCCTAGAGTTTAGGGAAGGATGGGGGGAAAGGATCAGAGGAGCTAAAGCCATGGCGAAAAGAGGTGCAGTGGTCCCAAGGTATTTCCTCCTAAGCCCTGTGCAGAAGCACATCTCCAAAGTCATTTGGACACTCTTCCTGGCTCTGTGTGTTGAGGACTTGGTAGGTCACTAAAACATCCTTTCTGGTTGAGCAATTGAACTGAATCAGCAATAGCTGTGTGGAGGATAGCTCCAGCAGCTGGACTTCAAAGAAAGTTGGGATCCTATAGTCCAAGCTCTTTGATGCAAGCAGTGTTTGTATTTTTTGTTTAGATACCTTGGTATAGGGGCTCTGGTTTTAATTTGTACTGTTATGAGGACACCAGGATGAAAAACTAGAAGTGTAAACACATCTGGAGCTGGGGTCTGTGAGAAACTGCTAGAAAACAGGAGAAAAAGATTGATGACTTAAAAGAAGATGTAGAACCTGCAGAACAATGTCTCCATGCTTTTCTGATGCCTGACCATGTTCAGTTCGTTTCTTCACGATCTTAATGCCTAAAGCAGTAGCAAATATCCAGCTATTTGTATTGCTGTGCAGGGAATAAGATCAGATGTTTGACTTCAGCCCAACTTTTGTATACCAATTCATCATCTGAAAGCTAATTTGAGCTCAGCCATGAACACTTTGCATCTACACTGTCTCTGTACAGAGGCAGCACACTTACCCACAAACAATTTCCCTTATGGAGGCAGAGGAGAAGGCAAGTTCACTTCTCACTGCTGATGCCATCCAGAGGGACCTGGACAGGTGTGCCCAGGCCAACCTCATGACATTCAACAAGGCCAAGAGTAAGGTCCTGCACCTGGGTAGGCACAATCCCAAGCACAACTCCAGGCTGGGTGGGGAATGGCTGAGAGCAACCCTGGGGAAAAGGACCTGGGGGTCTGGGGTGATGAAAAACTCAATATGAGCCTGCAGTGTGAGTGCAGCCCAGACAGCAACTGTGTGCTGGGCTGCAGCCAGAGCAGTGTGGGCAGCAGGGCAAGGGAGGGGATTCTGCCCCTTTACTCTGCTCTTGTCAGCCCCCACCTGGAGTCCTGTGTGCAGTTCTGGAACCCTCAGCTCAGGAAGGACATGGAACTGTTGGAGCAGATCCACAGGAGGCTGCCAAGATGCTCAGAGGGCTGCAGCAGCTCTGCTCTGAGGACATACTGAGAGAGTTGGAGCTCTGCAGCCTGGAGAAGACAAAGCTTCCAGGAGACCTTAGGGTAGCCTTCCAGGATCTGAAGGGGGCTACAGGAAGGCTGGGGAGGGACTATTGACAAGGTCTTGCAAT
>VWZE01005843.1:23529-95341 GCA_013396675.1 Eubucco bourcierii
AGGTCAGGTTGGACGAGGCCTTGAGTGACCTGTGCTAGTGGGAGGTGTCCCTGCCTATGGCAGGAGGTTGGAACTGGATGATCCTTGAGGTCCCTTTCAACCTTACCATTCTATGATTTAAAGCTTCAACTATTAAGACCTGGCTGTGGAAAACAGGCTCTAGCTCTCTGCCTGAATAGCGCAGATCAGCTAGAAGAAAGAGAAAGGTGGAAGGCTATTCCTTCAGCAAGAGAAGTCCATCAGGCAGTTTGGTGGAAGAATCTCTTCTGTGTGTGGTGAGAATTGAAGGATTTTGAAGGGTTGTTGGTTCCCCCCCAAACATCTGGTTCACTAAAGGCAGGGGAAGATCTCATTGTTTACAGAGCAGGGTTCACACTGCGAACACAGACACTTTTAAATAGTAGCTCTCTCTTTCAGCATGTTGGTGGTGGAAAGGCTTGCTTTCTGGCAGGAAATAAAAGGGAGAGCTTGGAGAAGCAGCTAATTATTGAGAGAATATTAATAGACAAATGACAGCTTGGACCCCTCTTCCTGCTAGGCTAGGTTGGTGAACTGAGGAAAAAAAAACCCTCAAACTGGATGTCTTTATTTGAAGTGCATTATCATTGCTGGTGAGTCAGGAACTCCTAGAGAGTTAAAACAGTACAAATCCTGTTATTTCAGGTGGTTGTGTAAACTCCTTAGTTTCTTCTGTGTAATTCTACCACTCCTGGTAAACACAAGGCAGAGAGGAGAAGAGGAATAGACACCCCTTGTACTCAAACCTTCCCTGGTGAAACTCCATTTTCATTTGAGGAGAGCTGGCATGAGTGGTTTCTTCAGGAGGGAGAAGAAAAAAAATAAAATATATATATATATAGGCAAAGTCAAGTCACCACTTTTCCCCTTTATGCCCAACTAGACATATCTGTGAGGCCCTGAAGCGAGTCACCAGCAGGCAGGATGGACTGTTTGGGAGCTAAGAAAAATATTTAAAGGCTGTGTAAATATACAGAACATCAGTGCATAAACCCCTCCTGCTAACTAGATACCGACTTTCAGTTCACTCCACAAAGGACTGCAAAGGAGGCATCTGCCTGCAATAGAAAAAGAAGAGTTGGAGGCAGCTTTTTGTCCTTCTCTCTGCTGTACCCTCCCATTCGAATCGAAATGTTCTCCACAGGTTGCCATCACAGCTTCAGGTGCCACCAGATTCACTTCCTGTGTCACCATAGGCAGCCATATAGAATGGTCACAGGATCATTAATGCTGGAAAAGACCTCTAAGATCATCAAGTCCGACCACCAGCACACCACCACCATGCCTACTAAACCATGTCCCCAAGTGATATGTTGATATGTTTTTTGAACATCTCCACCACCTCTCTGGGCAGCCTGACTGCTCTTGAAGTAAAGAATTTTTTTCCTAGTATTCACCTTAAATCTCCCCTGGTGCAATTTGAGGCCATTTCCTCTCATCCTGTCACTTGTTACTAGGGAGTAGAGACCAACACCCACCTCACTCCAACCTCCTTTCAGGGAGCTGTAGAGGGCAAAACGATCTCCCTCCTTACAGCCTCCTTTTCTCCAGGCTAAACAAACCCAGTTCCCTCAACTGCTCTTCACCAAACCCATTCTGCAGATCCTTCACCATCTTCATTGCTGCTCTTTGGACATGCTCAAGCAACTCAATGTCCACGTAGTGAGGACCCAGATACTATGTTGTGCTTAAGCTGAAAGACTGGGATTTGCAAGGTCTGGGCAGGGGCAATCTCAGCTGCAGTGAGCTGCAGATGCTGCATGGAGGTGTCATGAGTAATTTGGAAGGGTTAAAAGTGGTTTTATTCATGTGACACATGTCATTGCAGAAAGGAAAAGCTGTTAAAAATCTGTAAATACTTAGGAGCAGTCAGTACCACACTCCCCGCCCCCCCCNGTTCTGGTTTTAACTTTTCATCCATAAAATAGCTTTCAAAAACATAAAGGATGGAGCAGCAGACAGGCTTATGCCAATGCCAAGAAGGGAATAAAAAGCTTAAGGCTTTAGCACCAGACTCAGCAGAGTTAGATAATGGTTGGGCTCGATGATGTTAAAGGTCTTTTTCCAGCCAAACCAATTCTCTGATTCTCATCTTCCCACAGCTCGTGCAGAACCCCTTCTGTGCACAGAGCTGGTCTCAACTGTGTAACTCTGAGGAGAGAGGGAAACAAAAAGGAAAAGGCAGGTGATCTCAGATGACTTTGAAAAGGAAGGTGGAGCGGCATGTGCACATGACCTATTGGTTAATAGTTGGGCTCTTTGCAAGTAATAAGCTGCAGAGCAAGAATGGACAGGTGTGAGAAAAATAATTGGGAGCTCCTACTTTTTCCCAGATGAGTCAGTCTTCCTGAGAATGTTACCTCTGCTATTTATGCAGATGTTGGAGAAAAAGAGAAGAGGTTTAAAGAAATGCTCCCAAGTTCACACACAGAGCAAGCAGAGCAACCATACTTTGAAACCTGCTTCACACTGCCCTTGCTCTCACATTCCGTAATGCAGGTTTTGCATTGCAGAAAAGCTGAAGTTACCTATCTGTTTTGTTTGGGGGTTGGGAGGTTTGTTTGTTTTTTGTTTTTCCAGGCAGTCCTGGAATTTGGCCATAAAATGAGGATCTGACATGTTTTAGGCTGTGTGCAGATGCTTTGACACCAGGAATGCTTGAGAATCCATAGGGAAAACCCCTGTGGTATTCTTGCCAGTGCTGCAGGCAGGAACACGATGTGAAACGTTGGGCTGAATGGCTGCTGGGCTGAACCAGGCAGTTTCCCATGGCAGGCAGTCCAGGGAGAAGTGTTTGCTTTGGGGTACAGCTCACTGCAGGTCTTGTTCCTCACCGTGTGCTGTGGACTGCGTTCCCCCTGTGTCTTTATCCCTACAGCTTGGAGGATGGTATTAGGTAAGGGCAGAATGTGGCTTAATAACACCTGTGGCACCTCTCTCACTGAATCACAGAATCACAGACTTGTTTCAGTTAGGAGAGACCTTTGTGATTATTGAGTCAAACCATTCTCTAGCTCTGCCAGTTTTGGTGCTTGGGCTTCCTGCTCTTCAAGGCCTTTTCCAGTCAGAATGATTACTGTCGTCTTGGTACATCTGCTGGTACCACCATGGAGAGAAGGGACACCAAGGGTGGTGGAGGTGGACATAGTGTGGGTGTCTCCAAGGGTAACCTATGTGGTTCTAGCATGTATTTTGGAGAGGCCTGAAGAAGTAGTAGCATGCACTGACTTCACGCTTCCTCAAGCTCTGACATCAAGTGGAGCAAAGTTTCTTCATAGTAAAATAAGAAGTCAGGCTAAGTCCTATGAGTAATTCCCATTTGACCTCTCGTTGGCTGCCTCCAAACTGTACGTCAACTCTCCTAACAGCAGTGAAGTCTTGGGTAATGCCTGACATGTCTCTTGTCCCTCCTTGGGCATAATTCTGATCTGTGGTGAGATGCAACACATCTTCTGAGGATGGGGTTTGTTCCATCAACCTTTCTGCCATCCTGAGTAGCAACCGGCAAAGCAGGAATGTACCTGTGGGTGCCAAAGCCATCCTGGGTTTGTTACCCTAATTTCCTCTCCCCACCCAAAATATCTAAAGCTACTTTATTTTCTCCACCCAAAATATCTAAAGCAGACATGAGTGGGTGAGGGATCCAGTGAAAATTTCATCCCCTGAGTGGGTGCTTGGACCTTTCTTCTGCATGGAATGTTTTGCTGCTTGTGGTTTGGATTTTTCTGTTTACAGTCCAGAAACTGACTCAGTGTCCATGCAAACCTGGAGCCATGCATGTAACTCAGTATGTGAGTTCATTTTGTCATTATTAGTTTTGATTTAGCACATCTGGGGGATACATTGTGCTGCAGCAGAAGGTGGGCTTCTCACCTCAGCCAGTCAGTGGCTTGGGGTGGCAGGGTGAGAGCTCCTGCAGCTCACAGCAACCTTCAGCCAGGCAGTGTGCTTGGGCAAATTTTGTCTTGCTCCATCATGCTAATCTGGCCTTTTGTCACGGCAGCTGAGGCCCAGACTGTCAGGAGCCTGGCTACACCAGGAACAAGCAGACAGCTCCTTGCCATCATAGATGACTTCAGCACCTCTTTTCTGTATAACTGCCATCAAGAGAATCCATTGACTGCTAGAGCTAAAATGCATCCTAAAGCTAAAATGCATCCTAAAGCTAAAATGCAGCCCAGACAGCCAACTGAGTCCTGGGCTGCATCAAGAGAAGCGTGGCCAGCAGGGCAAGGGAGGGGATTCTGCCCCTTTACTCTGCTCTCATCAGACCCCACCTGGAGTACTGTGTGCAGTTCTGGAACCCCCAGCTCAGGAAGGACATGGAAGTGTTGGAGTGGGTCCAGAGGAAACCACAAAGATGATCAGAGGGCTGCAGCAGCTCTCCTATGAGGACAGGCTGAGAGAGTTGGGGCTCTTCAGCCTGCAGAAGAGAAGGCTTCCAGGAGACCTTAGAGTAGCCTTCCAGTATCTGAAGTGGGCTACAGGAAGGCTGGGGAGGGACTATTGACAAGGGCTTGCAATGCCAGGACAAGGGGCAATGGGTTTGAACTGGCAGAGGGGAGATTTAGACTGGATGTTAGGAGGAAGTTGTTTGCAGTGAGGGTGGTGAGACACTGGCACAGGTTGCCCAGGGAGGTTGTGGCTGCTCCCTCCCTGGAGGTGTTCAAAGCCAGATTGGACGAGGCCTTGAGTAACTTAGCAGGAGGTGTCCCTGCCTATGGCAGGAGGTTGGAACTAGATGATCCTTGAAGTCCCTTCCAACCTTACCATTCTATGATTCTATGATTCAGAGTAGCACATCAGGACAGTTTCTCCTTTCTGGTGTGCTTATTTCCCTGCATGTCACTGCCCAACTGGAAGTGTGTTTGAAATAATGTTCCTAGTTAGAAGGTTGGACTTGATCTTAGAGTTCTTTTCCAACCTTTATGATTCAATGAGTGGTACATGATAGACTACAGGATAGTTTATGTTCTGGACAATTCTATCAGATTTCTCACTCTTTCAAGCATCCTTCTTGAAGAGGAGAGCAAAGATGAAAAAGCACTTTCTGATCATGTCTGTTCTAGACAATGCTGTCTGCTGGAAACCCTGGTTGCATATTTTTGGAGCAGGGAGGAAGAGGCACCAGGACAAGGCATGAATGCTAGGACAGAGCCACTCCTCACCCTCCCCTGCCACGCTGGTGTACTGTGGATGTGCATCCTGATAGTTGCATCAATAGCCCTATGTGGTACCCTCCCTTTCTCCCAGCACTCAAACCAGGGCTCTGAGAGCTCTGCAAAAAGAAAAAAGATTTCACTTTGCTGGTGAAGCCAGATACTCTCACCTTCATCCAGGACAGAAGGTAGTCCCAAATGCCTTTGGAAGGGCTGAGAGTGGTCACAGCAGCTGCAGAGTGCAGGAAGGTACAACTGCCAAAGAAGTTGTTTTGACTTCAGCAGTGAAAATAAAATGTGAAAACCATTAAGGAATATGAGGGGGAATTCAAGGCTGCTGTTCTCTTAGTGGATAACTTCTTACTGGAAGAAACATTTAAAAATCAAAACTCCTGGTCAACCAATTATCAAAGCTGGGAAAGTTACTCTCCTTTCTGCCATAGCTTCGTTGCTACCCTGGATATACACATTCCTCTCGAATTTAAGGGGTTTTATTAATGCTTTGTGGTAGTGAGACTAGCATGCTAAGACTAGTTTTTCTCCTTGCTCATAACTTTTAAAAGTATGATGAATTTGGGTTTAATTAACTGGATTGCCTTTAAATTGTTCTCACTTGGTGCTGCCCGTGAGAGAGATGCAAATCTCCAATAATCCTAGGCTGCACCCAGAGCAGTGTGGTCAGCAGGTCAGCAGAGGTGATTCTTCCCCTTTGCTGTGCTTCTGTGAGAACCAACCTCAAATACTGCATCCAGTTCTGCTGTTTCCATCATAAGGAAGGCATAGAACTGTTGGAGTGAGTCCAGAGGAGGGCCACAAGGCCGGAGCACTCCTGCTATGAGGATAGGCTGAGGGAGCTGGAGTTGGTTAGCCTGGAGAAGAGAAGGGTCTGGGGGGACCTTGTAAGCTGATTTCCAATACCCGAAGGCAGCCTATGGGAAGCCTGGAGAGGGACTTTTCTTAAGGGTGTCTAGCAACAGGACTAGGGGGCATGGTTTTAAACTGAGGGAGAGTAGGTTTAGACTGGACCTTAGGAAGAAGTTCTTCAGTACAAGGGCGATGAGACACTGGAATGGGTTTCCCAGAGATGTGGTGGATGCCTCCTCACTGGAGGTGTTCAAGGCTGGGTTGAGATGAGGTCTTGGACAACCAAGTCTATTTAGAGAGGCTGCCCCAACCATGACAGGGGGTTGGAGTACACACAGAGAGTGATTGGCGTTGGAATGGGCTGCCCAGGGAGGTGGTGGAGTCACCGTACCTAGAGGTGTCGAAGCAAATCCTGGATTGGGCACTTAGTGCCATGGTCTGGGTGATAGGTTGGACTGGATGAGCTTGGAGGTCTCTTCCAACCTGGTTGATTCTGTTCTACTCTATTCCACCCCGCTCTGCTCTGCCCTGCTCCGTTCTAACCTTTCTCTTGAGGTCCCTTTCAACCTAAACCATTCTGCGATTCTATGAATTTTGCCTCAGTTAGTGACACTGCTTCTGTTTTGATGTGGATGAAACTGAGAACAAAATCTGCTTGTCCCTGAGAAAGCTGTCATCTGCAAATTGAAAAAGAAAGATGGGAGCTCAACTGGGCTCTGGAGAATGTTAATAGCAGTCTGTGGTGCAGATCTCTCAAATCCTGCTGCATTATGTAAGGCAGGGTTAACTCAGTCAAGAAAAGGAGAAGTGATTGTGTATTCTTTTTGTGTATTCTTTTTCATTTCATTGAATTTGACACGAATTTCCAGAAAGCACAAAAGGAAAGGCTGCGGTTGTGGCAAGTCTGGGGCATGTATCTGAGCTACCCTTCTGCCTCAGGGGAGAGAAGGTCTTCAAATGCAGACACATTCCCTGTTTAGCACAGCTTGATCCTAGGGATAAATCACTGCTCCCTGTTTATGCTATCACCGTGGAAAAGTTTGTGAAATCACAGATTTGGCAGCACAGTTTCACAAACATCCTCCAACAGGAGAGCACCGTCTGGGAAACATGAAATGGTTTATTACCAGTTGAGCTCCAAGCTTAGATGTGTTCTGTCTGCTGAAATACCTCCAGCCCCTGAGAAAGACAGGAACAAGACTGAACTGATGATGCTCACAGAGTCACCTTAAAGTCTCTGTCACTTTTTTTTTTTTTCTTTCAGCTGTAGCCTAGGCTATTTTTGACACTGTTAGAATAAAAGTTGTATTTACCTCCTTCAGTTTCTGGTGGGTCTTAGGCAGGAGGAGACAGAATCATGCAGAATGACAGAGGTTGGAGGACACCTCTGGAGATCATCTAGTCCAAGCCAACATCAGAGCAGGATCACCTAGAGCAGGTTGCAGAGGACAGTGTCCAGATGGGTTGTGGATGACTCCAGATAAGGAGATTACACCACCTCAGTGAGAAGCCTGTTGCAGTGCTCTACCACCCTCAAGGCAAAGAAGTTTCTTCTTATGTTTAAATGGAACTTCTTCTGTTCAAGTTCCTGCTCCTTACCTCTTGTCCTGTCACTGGGCATCAGTGAAAAAAATTCTGATCTCATCCTTTAAGATGAGGCACCTTTAAAGATCATCCTTTAAGACACCCACCCTTTAAGATGAGACACCTTTAAGGATCATCCTCTAAGACACCCACCCTTTAAGATGAGACACCTTTAAGGATCATCCTTTAAGACACCCACCCTTTAAGATGAGACACCTTTAAGGATCATCCTCTAAGACACCCATCCTTTAAGATGAGAGACCTTTAAGGATCATCCTTTAAGACACCCACCCTTTAAGATGAGAGACCTTTAAGGATCATCCTTTAAGACACCCACCCTTTAAGATGAGGCACCTTTAAGGATCATCCTCTAAGACACCCACCCTTTAAGGATTGACAAGCATGGGTAAGATCCCCCCTCAGTCTGCTCTTCTCTAGGCTCAAAAGCTCTGAGTTCCTTAACCTTTCTTCATAAGACAGATGTTCTAACCCACTAATCATCCTTGTATTTCTTTGCTTGTACCCTGTCAAGCATTTCCCTGTCCTTGTTCTGGGGAGTCCCTGCCTGGACACAGCACTGTGAGTACAGAGACGAGCGTGCACCGTGAGTGTGTACCTGATAGCAATGTCTCAGCACAGTAAGGTCGTGTCAGAGGCGTAGCCCTGCAGGTCTGTGCCCAGGACAATGGAAAGGGAGCAGAAGCCATCAATGCCAGCAAGCATAGAGCCCAGCAAGAGGTTAGTAAAGGATTCAGAGGCTGCTGGTGGGATGCACGGGTGTTGTTCTCTAGAAATATTGTGTTGCTTGCTAGTAGGAAAGATAAAAACCCAAAACTGAGTAGTAGCATCACAGTGAATTTTAAAATGTTTCTATCAACCATTATATTGGGAACAGGTTTTTTTCCCACACTTTTTTTTTTCCCCCCTCCCTTTTTTTTTTTTATTTATTTTTTCTTTATTCTTCCTGACACATGGAAGTGGATTACACACTGCCATGTAAATAATACCTTCCAAGAAAGCCAATTGTGCTTCTGGTCTTCCACCACTTTGCAACCTGCAGTAATGAGCAAGCTACTGCACATGGAACTAGAGCCTTATTGCTCCCCCTGACCTCTCAGCCCTTGCATGAGGAAACATTTGCATTTGGCTTAGTGAGTATGTCAGTTTCTTTCTGACAAATATTTGGTTTGTTTGGGGAAAAAAAAAAACCAAACAACAAACCCAAACAGAAAAAAAACCCCACCCCATTGGGTTAATTGTGGTTAATAGTTAGTCGAACAGTGACAGGTAAGTAAACAGAGCTTTACAAACTGGGTGTACTGGAGGCAGCACTGAGAATTTTCTGAAGCGTTGCAGGCATAATTGATGAGGTGTGGCTCACAGAGCCTTGGTGACATAGAGGGTTTTTTTAATCATATTTGCCCTTAAAAATTAACTTGTATTTAAAAGACCAACCTTCCTTGTTTCTCTGCAAAGAGTGCAAAGACCACAAAGCTTCATCGATTAAAGAAGAAGAATGTTAATGTTGGAAGGGACCTCAAGGATCATCCAGTTCCAACCCCCTGCCATAGGCAGGGACACTTCCCACTAGTACAGGTCACTCAAGGCCTGCTCCAACCTGGCCTTGAACACCTCCAGGGAGGGAGCAGCCATAAACTCCCTGGGCAACCTGTGCCAGTGTCTCACCATCCTCAATGGAAAGAACTTCCTCCTAACACCTATTCTAAATCTCCCCTCTTCCAGTTCAAACCCATACCCCCTTGTCCTGTCATGGCAAGACCTTGTCAATAGTCCCTCCCCAACCTTCCTGTAGACCCCCTTCAGATACTGGAAGGCTACATCTTTAGCTAAATCAGGTTTGAGACTCATTGGAATATTCTAATGAGAGAAATTAGATTGTTGGTTGTAAAAGAATAATAATGTTAAAGTCTGAATCATTCACTGTCTTGCTAAAAGAGATAAAATACCAAAGTGTAAAAAATTCTGTGGCTTCTGCCTTAGAACCTTTGCTCCTTTCACTTCTCCTTTGCTCCACTCTGATATCTTCCACTAACAGATAACAAGTGAGCTTTGCTGGTTGTTTCTCTGGGAAAGAGAGGGAAGATAGAGAGGATGGGTCTGAGTCCCTTCTGAGCAGTTTTTTTTTCTGTCCAGGAGGGAATTTGAATGTCTGTATTACTTCTAGTGTATATCTAATTGTACAGACTTGTAAATATATTGTATAGATATGCTCATAAATTTAGCTTTGCTGTAAACACAGCTTCCATCTTACTCCCAAGCCTTCTGAGCTGATCTGGTAAAATTTCAGTAGTAGTGGTGGTGGAGGTGGGAGGGTGGAGGGGGAAGTTCCTAACCCATCACAAGGTTGCTCAGGGCGCCATCCAACCTGACCTGGAATGTATCCAGGGATGGAACATCTACCATCTTTCTGGGAAAGCACCTTCCTTGTAAGAAATTTCTTCCTTAATACTGAGTCCTAGTGGCAGCATACTTGGATCAAGCTCCTATTACATATAGTTCAGAAGAAGTAACGAATACTTTACTTACAAAGCAAGCAGTTTTATCTGTTATCCAGCAACGTGCCTCTGCAATAAAACAGTGTCCCCATAGTTTCAAGGAATGAAGCCACACAGCTCTAGAACCTTCCTTCTGTCTTTGAGGCCACACTCAACTTCAGAAAGTGTTTTGAAGGAAAGGAAGATTAAAGTTAGTAGTAAGTGGGAAAGAGTCAAAAGCTTTAACTGGCATTAGCAAAGATCAGTCAAAGCAGGTTGTCTTTCTTGTTGAGATGGTTGGGATGTTTTGCTTTTGTTTTGTTTTGGGAGATGATAACTTAGTTGGACTTCAGTAACCCTAATGAAATAATGAAATGGTGGAACTTATGTGTATCTTGAAGGAGATGAAGTGGAGTAGAAGGGTTTAAACTTGGTTAAAGAGGACACAACAGATTGTATCAGAAAAGCTCTGCAGACAGGTGTCTACTGAGTATCTTTAAGGACTGTTCTTTGGACATTTCTCATTAAACATTTTCATTAAGGAGCTTGGCATAGGACATAAGTTTGTCCTAGTGAGGTTTCACTGAGATCATAGAATCATAGAATGGTAAGGTTGGAAGGGACCTCAAGGATCATCCAGTTCCAACCCCCTGCCATAGGCAGGGACACCTCCCACTAGTACAGCTCACTCAAGGCCTCATATATATCATATATGTCAAAGTCATATCATCATCTTAGGCTGTGACTTTTGACCTCTTAGCCTTTTGAGCAAAAGATTCCCAGGCCATTAAATTGTTTTTATTGCTCTGTCACATACTTGTGGCATGTGTTCAGTAGCAAATACCTCATAACAGAAAATCCTGTGTGTTCCTCAAAATAAACCCAAAAAACCCCAAGCAAGCAAGCAAGCAAACAACAACAAAGAACAATCAACCCACCCACCAAACAAACAAACAACAAACAAGGAAGCCACCAACCTTTGATTTTTTTCTTGATCAAGAGGGGAACATGACCCTAGAGAAGAATCCAAGCTTTGTTTTGAGTCATAGTATTGTGCCACAGAGGATAAAGTACACTTTTAAGTCACTGATAAGCATGCTGACTGCTTTCATTTAGGGAGACATACTAGTGCTAAGAAATAATTAGTGCACTAATCTGGGCATTGGTCATGAGGGAACATAAACCCCCCCCACCACCACCCTGTAATTTTCCTTCTCCTTTTTGTCCAAGCAATCGGTGAACAGCGAAGGAAGCTTCAAGGAAAGAAGCTTTTTGCCACCTGGCAGTGCCTTTTGGCCAATAAAACCACGGTCCACGGGAGTGGAAGTGCTGTGATGGGAGTGGGACTGTCACAGTGTGGCAATGGTAGCTCTGCTGTTGTGTACCCTCATGGGGAGTATTGGTGGGGTCAGTGAGCATGGGTGACAGGGCTTTGTGATGGTTAAATGGAGCAGAGCTGACATGCTAGCAACTGATTTTTTTTTTTATTTCCCACATTCCCTTTTCTATTTTTAATCATAATTGAGCACAAGCATTTTCTTTGTCTATGAAGTGAGAATTTGTACTTGGGATACAAGTCTGAGAACTGTAAATTTAATCCCACTTTCAAGTACTTCAGGTAGGCTTTTAGCAGCTTCAAGAGGCCACTTAATATATATGTTAAAAAATACATCTCTGTGTCTGTGGAGGTGGGGAAGGAATGGAAGGAGTAGCTTTGAAGAGGCTGACAGTGCATTTGGAATGGGATTATGCATACCAGTGGTTTCCAGCATTGCTCAATGTGCAGACACCTACAGTATTTCTAAGGGAGATGGGATACAGACCTCTGTCTAGCAAAGTTTGCTTTTCATTATTTACCTTTCATGGGCATGAAAGTAGTCCAGGGACTCCCAGGGAGATGCAGAGCATAGGTTGAAAGTCACTGCTGGGGAAGCACTTTAATTGATGCTTCAGAAAGAAAGAGACAACACACTTTTAAAGTAGGAGTAATAATTAGTAATAAGCTAATAGTGTCCCTCTACTAAAATGCAGGGGGGAAAAAAAAAAAGTTTCTAGTGCTCCATCAGAGGGATGTGTTTATTTATTCACTGCTTCTGAGGTCTTCTTCTTAAGTTTTCAGAGAATGGACACAGGAAAATTCTCCCTCAAGAGACAGATTCCCAGTTCTGTGGTATAGACTTTAATTACTTACAGCCAAGTTCAGAGCTAAGCAGGAGCTGAAAATGTGAGGATCCAAGGCAGAAGTTTCAAAAGTGGCAGTATTGCCATGAGTTTCAGCTACATTTCATTCATTTAGACTGGATGTTAGGAGGAAGTCTTTACAGTGAGGGTGATGAGGCACTTGAACAGGTTGTCCAGGGAGGTTGTGGCTACTCCCTCCCTGGAGGTGTTCAAGGTGTTGGAGCAGGCCTTGAGTGACCTGTACTAGTGGGAGGTGTCCCTGCCTATGGCAGAGGGTTGGAACTGGATGAGCTTTGAGGTCCCTTCCAACCTTACCATTCTATGATTCTATCATCCTTTACATGGTCACTGAGCTTGGCCAGTGCAGATTTTCCAACTTATGAGATTTCTGTTCTTGAAGGATAAACCATATTTTACTTTGCTGTTGGAAAACCTGGGTTTTTTAATTAGTGCAAAA
The DNA here is from genome assembly GCA_013396675.1 of Eubucco bourcierii. Taxonomy (NCBI): domain Eukaryota; kingdom Metazoa; phylum Chordata; class Aves; order Piciformes; family Ramphastidae; genus Eubucco; species Eubucco bourcierii. The sequence continues at coordinate 36,288 of VWZE01005843.1, forward strand.
AAAGAAGAGCAGACAACTTTGCATTCCTGGTGACAGGTTGTTAGGAGCAGGTCAGAATATGTTTGCTGTTTATCAGCATCCCTACAGTTGTGGGTAGCATTAACTCCTCCCCAAAACACAAGCTCCATCCTGAGGTTTCAGAAAGCCAGGGCTTGTGTTGTGTCCTATTGTCCCACAGCTGAAGTCACATCGTGCGAAGTGTGATTGGGAAGGTTGTGGGACTTCTCCTTGGGATGTCAGCTCCTGTGTGAGAAGAGAAAAGCAATACCCAAAGCCCCACATGGGAGTCACTGTTGGAGCCACACTTTCTTTTCTGGGTTGTGTTAGTGGCACATTAGCTGGAATAAATATACACTGACAGAGTTTTGTCCTGCAAGGATAAACTGTATTGCTGTGTATTGGGACAGTTCTGCAGAGTATAGCAGAAACTTTTCCATATCGAGTTTTAATGGAAACTCGATTTTGGCAAAGCTCTGAAAGTGCTCAGTAGTTTTCATTTTGAGATCCAAAAGCTAAAACACAAAAGCCTTTTATCAGAGGCTGGCTGGTAAAAGCAAACCTGGTGACAGCAGAGACGTCCCATAGCTGTGTAAGGTATTCAGATCACAAACTCTGTTTTCCCACAGGTTTAGTCAACTCATGTATCAGAACCTTTTGGGAGCTTGTAAGCTCACTGAGGATGTAATGCATCTACCAGCAGCTGGTTTCTGTCTTAATGAAGCCCATCTCTTCTCATTTTTTTTTTTTTTAGTCCTTTTAGTGCTGTTATTTTTAAGGCTGTGTTGTGTTCTGCTTAGTAATGAGGAAACTGCTTCAGGGTACTGCAACCCAGTGCAACCTAATGAAGACGTTTTGGACTGAAATAAGCTCTTGAAATGCCCTCCTGCAGCACTGATACCAAGACAGTTGGTTTGTGTTTGGGGCAAAATGCTGTGTTCTGGTTCCTTCAGTAAGTTCCTTCGCAAAGAGCAGGTTTTAAAACTTCTCGGTGGCACCCTCATTTGAGCTGATTCGTCTTAAGAAAGGGGGGAGGGGGGAATTTTCAAAAGCCATTGCAGACGATGGCCACCTCCCACTGGTGTGCCGTGTAATTTGCGTGCTGAACTCCTGTCCCTGCTTTGGAAAATCTCCACCTAAACGCTTTTACCACTGAGGTTTGGGTTTGTTTTGTTTTGTTTTTTATGCAGACCTTTATTCCTGCTTTTGGGAAGAGGATCCTTCCATTTTCTTTTTCCTACACCCGCCATGCAATCCAGCATAGCACCACAGTCTCACATTCAGCCCTTTCAAACTTTATTTCCTAGCCCGTGGAAGAAATAGCTTCATTTGTTCAAGATGAGTGCTCGTTTCCAAGTTGTGGGACGTGAAGATGAAAGCAGTGCGAAGCTGCCGAAACACAAAAGCTGCTCTGTTCTCTGCAGCTTGCAGCTAGGTGATTTACTGGGCTGACAAGAGCTGCTGCAGCTCTTCCACAAAGCCATCGATAGCCATGGAAGACTGGTGAATACATCAAAGTCAACCAGACAGGCTCACAGCTTTAGAAAGTTGCTAGGTGCCTTTTTCCCCAGATAAGGTGGCTCTGGTTTTAGTAAGGCTTATCAGGAGATACCTAACATTGGGAGCAGCTTCCCAATGCAGTGGGAGAGTTGGCTGTGTGACCTGGGGGTTTGCTCTGAAGGCAACTGGTTTGCAACTTTGGAAACTCTGGGATGCAGTGGCCAAAGCCAGATCCTTCTGAAGTTAATCTCACATTGTGGAAAACTGTGGGGTTTTTTTCTGTTTGGTTGGTTGGTTGGTTTGGTTTTGGGTTTGGTTTGGTTTGGTTTGGTTTGTTTGTTCAATTTTTTTTTTTTTTTTTTTTTGGTGGGGGATTTGTTTCCTTTCAACTGAGCTCATAAGTGTTTGCCTTGCATTATTTTTGCTCCAATACTTTTAGCACTCAGTAAAAGTCCTTGAAACTTTAAAGATCCAAGCATGTAAATTCTTAGAGGGGTGGATCTCAGTTGACATTGCTGGCCTTTAATCTTTCCAACTCACTGCTCCACCAATTCTTTCTTTGCTTGAATTTCCACGTGAGAAAGAGGCTAGAGAAAGATGTGGCACCTCCACGTGGTGTACCAGAAGTGTGACAGAGTGTGATTTAGATTTTCTTGCCAAAGAACCCCATAGATCCCTGCCCCATAGAGCTCTGCCCCATAGATCTCACCCCCATAGAGCCCTGCTCCGTAGAGCTCAGCCCCATAGATCACTGCCCCCTAAACTTCTCACACCGAAAACTGAAGGCAAGGAGCTGACAGGAGCATGAAGTGCCGTGGGTTTCTTAGGTGCAGCTGTGTTTTGGAAGGTAGATGACATCCTGGCAGCATGTAAGTGATCAGTGTGTACAGCACTTGGCAGATGAGCAGGGGCCACCCTCCTGCAACATTGCCAAGGTGCCCCACAGCAGTAATCACACAATCATAGGCTTGTGTTGGTTGGAACAGGTCTCTAAGATCATCAAGTCCAACTGTTGAACTACCACTACCATTAATCCTGGTGCTGGAGCTTACATGGGGGAGTTCCCAGCTCTGGTCCCCTCTCTGCCCTTGTAGAAGACAAAAAGAAACAGTATCACAGAATTAACCATGTTGGAAGAGACCTTCAAGATCGTTGAGTCCAACCTATCACCTTCTAACTAACTAAACCATGGCACTAAGTGCCTCATCCAGTCTCCTTTTAAACACCTCCAGGGACAGTGACTCCACCACCTCCCTGGGCAGCCCATTCCAATGCCAATCACTCTTTCTGTGAAGAACTTCTCCCTAACATCCAGCCTAAACCTCCCCTGGTGCAGCTTGAGACTGTGTCCTCTTGTTCTGTCACTAGCTGCCTGGAAGAAGAGGCCAACCTCACCTGGCTACAACCTCTTCTCAGTTGTAGAGAGCAGTAAGATCTGCCCTGAGCCTCTTCTTCTCCAGGCTGAAACGTTTTGCTTTGTGGGAGACAGAGCTAAGGGCTGCCCTGCTGCTCACAGGGGCAGATGGGCAGGCAGCAGGATATGCACACCCACCATAACCATCCCATTTCCCATCATCACTTTGCCACCCAGGGACCTAAACCTGTGTACAGCAGCGTCTGAAATGCTGCGATATAGCAAATGACAGAAACTGGCTATTTTCTACTCAGAGAGTGGGAAGAGGAAGAAGCAAATTCCCACAAGCTCTGTCCAAGTACTTCAGAGCAATCCTTTTGTAGAATCATAGAGTCAGTAAGGTTGGAAAACACCAATGAAACCATCAAGTCCAGCCATCAACCCAACACCACCCTGCCCACCAAACCAGATCCCCAAGAGAGTTGGGGCTCTTCAGCCTGGAGAAGAGAAGGCTTCCAGAAGACCTTAGAGTAGCCTTCCAGTATCTGAAGGGGGCCTGCAGGAAGGCTGGGGAGGGACTATTGACAAGGTCTTGCAATGCCAGGACAAGGGGCAATGGGTTTGAACTGGCAGAGGGGAGATTGAAACTGGATGTTAGGAGGAAGTTGTTTGCAATGAGGGTGGTGAGGCACTGGCAGAGGTTGCCCAGGGAGGTTGTGGCTGCCTCAAGGCCAGGTTGGAGGAGGCCTTGAGTGACCTGTGCTAGTGGGAGGTGTCCCTGCCTATGGCAGGGGGTTGGACCTAGATGATCCTTGAAGTCCCTTCCAACCTTACCATTCTATGATTCTAAGTGCCACATATGTGTGTTTTTTGAGCAATTGCAGGGATGGTAGCTCCACAGCCTCCCCAGGCAACCCATTTCAATGCCTGACCACTCTTAAGTAAAGAGATTTTTCCTCATGCGCAGCATAAGCCTCCCCTGGTGCAACTTGAGGGCCTGTCCTCAGGATGAAACATTGCAGAGACAGAGGAGCAGATGGAAACAAGAGTCAATCAGATCAGTTTCACAGCGAGACTCTTGTGTCTCCACATGCATTCTGCTGCACTACTAAAGATTTTCATTTTGTTTTCTTTCCCCTCAAGGCATCTTTGACAAAGATAAGCACAGTCCAACCAACTGCTACTGATAACATTTTGACATGCTGTGCTGGAGCTTAGCTTGTAGCTAATTTACCCTATATATATATACATACAGGAGGATGTTTATTTCCCCCTTTGCTGTACTTCTGAAGCCATTTCTTTCTGTCAACTTTTTGTGCAGGGAGTGGAATGCATCAAAGCAGGTTTGTGGTGGTTATGTAAGGATGACTTTTGTTGTGTTTTGTTTGGTTGTTTTTTTTTTTAATCCTTACCTGCATGCCATCCTGTGTGTTGTCATATTTGCATGTAGGGGCTTTTTTTGGGTGTTTTGAGAAAGCTGAGTGGCTTTTTGATGCCTCATTGCTTAGAACAGGTCCACAAGGGAAGGTGAGACTGATAACCATCCCGCAAATATCAGGGACAATGAAGTCACAGGATCAAATTTAGGATCTGTAACCATCTTGAGGATGGTTCTAAACCACTCACAACTAACCAGCTGCCAGTCCTGAGTACATATGAAAGCGTAGTGTAACCTAAAAAGACTGGTACAGGCAGATCACTGGTACAGGCTTGTACAAATCTGTGTTTTCATTCTTCCCAGGAAAGAAAATAGCTCCTTCTACCTGATTATTAACATGTTTCTTTTGTTAGTGAAAGACAAGTGATAAATGAGGCATCTTCCAAAGTCTGCTGCACCAGCAGTCACTTTGCAGGCTTCTGTGCAGCCCATTGCATGTGTGGAGCTTTACACAGCAGCAGAAATGGTTTTGGGTTGTTTGGGTTTTTTTTAAAGAAATGAAGAAAAAGAAACAGAAGGAAGCAGAAAGGCTGTTTTGGCAAAGTCAGAGAGAATCATAGGATTGTTTGTGTTGGAAGAGACCTTTAAGATCATTGAGTCCAGCCACCAACCTAAGACCACCACGGCCATTAAACCACATCCTGAAAGTGCCATGTCCACACGTTTCTTGAACACCTCCAGGGATGGTGACTCCACCACATCGCTGGGCAGCCTGTTCCAATGCCTGACCACTCTTTCAGGAAAGAATTTCCCCTAATATCCAAACTAAACCTCCCCTGGCACAATTTCAGGCCATCTCCTTTCATTCTGTCACCTGATAGTAGGGAGAACACGCTAACCCCACCTTTTTCCAACCTCTTTTTAGGGAACTGTAGAGAGCAATGAGGTTTCCCTTCAACCTTCACTTCTCCAGAGTGAACAACCCAAGTCCTCTCAGCTACTCCTCACAAGATCTTTTCTCCAGACCCTTCGTCAGCTTTGTTGCCCTTCTCTGGACATGCTCCAGCACCTCAATTTCCTTCTTCTTGTGAGGGGTTCAAAACTGAACCCAGTGTTTGAGGTGCAGTCTCACCAGTCCTGACTAGCTTGGCACTGGTCACTTCCTACTCCTGCTGGCCACATCGCTCCTGATACAGGCTAGAAATAAAACCTGTGCCTGAACTCTATTCTATCACCAATCAAAACAAAAGTTAAACTCCAGCATCTCATTCTCTGGGTCCTTTTTGAATGGGTGTTATGGTGACACCAGTCTGAAAGTTTGCCTGGTATAAGATTATGTTTCTGAGGTTCAGGCTGCAGGATTTTGGGGTTCAAGCTGCAGGATTTCTGGGCTCAGTACAAAGCCATGGAGCAGTTGCTTTGCTGAAGAGGGTGAAAGAGCATGAGGAAGGCTTCCTGCCTTCAAGCTCAGGCTGCGTGGTAGAGGTTAACTGTGCAAAGCAAGAGGTGGAACTTTTTTCAGAGTTCAACTGGTTTGTAAAGGTACCACAGTTGTGTGTTCCAAGCACCTTTAAAAATGTTCAAACTTGTTTACATTTCTTCACAGAACTAAAACTCTGGCATTAAACATGGCAGAAATTATCTGTTGCTAAATAAGACCGACTCTAAAAGCAGTCCTCTTGCTGGAACACGTAGCATTTATAGTACTGAAGACTAAATTCAATGTTTTTTCTTCCCAGACTTTTGAAGATAAATTAGTCTCCGTCTTCAAAACTCACCCAGGTGCTGTTAAATCACTTTGTGGCTTTTTAGCTGTGCTTTCAAAACCTAATTGTAGTTCTCCTTCCAGAAAAAAAGAACCAACAAAACAACAAAAAAACAACAAACCAAAAACCAGGCAACAGAACTTCTCTTTACCTCATTTATTGAATTTCACACAGTTAAATTAAGTGAAATGAGGCCTTGGTTCAGATCCCACTGGTTTCAATAGAAGTCTTTCCATTGAGTTTTAGTCGAGGCCTAAAGGAAGATCAGAAGGTGATCCAGAGCTCATTTGCATTTAATATGTTCTTCAGCTATTCCTTTTAAACTCAAATAATATTATTGGAAGCTTTTCAAGCCCAGCAGCGTGTTTTAACTTGCCTGCTTGTCTACATGTGCAAATAGCCAAATTTCAGCTGGAAGCCCTAGTCCAAGTGTTAGCTGTAGTCTTCATTCCCATGAACGTGGAGGAGCTGGAGGCAAGCTCTGAAAGCTTTTTATCAGCTTTTGCTTGTTCTGTGTAGCGAGTTGACAGGGAGTTTGCTACATTAAGAGAGATAACTAACACTACCTTTATTGTTGGAAGCAGTAATTATTGTTTATCTTAGTCTTCTCTGCAGTTTTGGTCCTGTTTTAGCCTCGCTCAAGAAGGCAATCTCATTCCAAAGGGATAAGATGGTTGCTGTGGAATTTAGGGACATGGATCATTCAGGCTGGAAAGTTGGGCAGGGAGAAATGTAATGAAGTTCAACAAGGGCAAGTGTAGAGTCTTGCAGCTGGGAAAGAAAAACTGCAGGTAGCAGTATAGTTGGAGACTGACCTGTTGGAGAGCAGTGAAAGGGAGAAGGACCTGGAGGGTCCTAGTCAGTGGAAGGCTGAACATGAGCCAGCAATGTGCTCTGGTGGCCAAGAAGGCCAGTGAGATTCTGGGGTGTATTAGAAGGGCTGTGGTTAGTAGGTCGAGGGAGGGACTCCTCCTCTACTCTGCCCTGGCGAGGCCGCATTTGGAACATTGTGTCAATTTCTGGGACCCCCAGTTCAACAAAGACCTCAGGGAACTGCTTGAAAGAGTCCAGAGCAGAGCCACAGAGATGATTAAGGGCGTGGAACATCTTCTGTACTATGAGAGCCTGAGGGAGCTGGGGCTCTGCTGCTTGGAGAAGACTGAGAGGTGATCTCAGCAATGTTTATAAAGATGTAAAGGTGAATGCCAGGAGGCTGGAGCCAGGCTCTGCTGGGGAATGCCCAATGACAGGATAAGGAGCAATGGGTGGAAGCTGAGGCATAGGAAGTTCCATGGAAACATGGGGAATTTTTTTTTTCCCTGTGAGAGTGACAGAACACTTGAACAGGATGCCCAGGGGGTTTGTGGAGTTTTCCTCTCTGGAAATACTCAAGACCTGCCAGGATGCATTCCTGTGTGATCTGGTCTAAGTGATCCTACTCTGGCAGGAGGGTTGGACTGGATGATCTCTCAAGGTTCCTTCCAGTTCTTAACATTCTGGATTCTGTGATTCCTTCTGTAGCTTTGCAAACATGAATCTATAGGAGGCTGGAACTTGCTATAGTTCCTTGTTATAGACCAAAATCTTGATGCAGCATCTACTGTAGTTGCTGGCAGCACTTGCCATGACTTCAGGGGACAGAACTATGTGCAGGAGTAGATGAGTTTATGATGTGGAGGCGGGTGTATGGCATTCAAGGCAGCAAGCAAAACTTGCGTGTCGTGTTTGCAGCAGCTCTCCAGAAGTATTACAGCCTTTGGAGATGTCTCTGTGTGTTCCATTTGTAACAGCCAGCTTTTAGTCTTCCACTTGGAATCAGATGCAAGTAGTTTCTCTTGGCCTTTTTGAGCCAGTGTGTAAGTTCTCATGTAAAGGGATTCAGAAGTAGATGTGTGAGGACCATGGCTTATTTGGACATGGTTTCATAGAAATGAAGGAAAACAAGGGATTTCTTTTCATTTCAGTTATTTCATTTCAGTCTCAAGCTATGCCAGGGGAAGTTTAGGCTGGAGGTGAGGAGAAAGTTCTCCACTGAGAGAGTCATTGACTGCTGGAATGGGCTGCCCAGGGAGGTGGTGGAGTCACTGTCCCTGGAGGTGTTCAAGGCAGGTTTGGACGTGGCACTTGGTGCCGTGGTCTGGTCTTGAGGGCTGTGGTAATGGGTTGGACTTGATGATCTTTGAGGTCTCTTCCAACCTTGGTGACACTGTGATTTCAAATGAAACTCTGCAATGGCAGTGTCTTAAGAAATCCCACATGGTAAAATATTCACAGCACAGTTTAATGCTTTTAATTCTCCTTTCTCAAATGAACTCACTTATTTAGAACAACTGGGTGCTGGCGTGAGTAGGAACTGGTCCCACATTTTCATGGACACACATCTTCAGTTTCTTTTTATTGTGCTATAAAATCCTGCTGCTCCCTAGATACTGCCAGAACAACCAACAATGAAGAATGTAATTTTATTTTTTTTTCAGACCACAGAGCACAGACTCCCTTATTTGTTGTCATCCACTTGTTTTCCCAAATATCCCAGGGTGTATCTTGAGCTGCCACAAGCCTGCCACACATGTCCTCCCAGATTAAAGGCTTGGTGAGCCATGCCTGTTGCCAGAGGTCTTTCAGCCACTTTCTACTGCACTCTGCACCATTTTTTTACAGCACGTGCAGCAACACAGCAGTGCAAAATTCACTGTACCAAAAAGTGATGCCTTTCTCCGGGATCTTTCCCAGGGTCTGCACCATGCATGCCTGGGGCTGCGTGATGGCTGTTCTGCTGCAGAGCTGTACTCAGCTGATGCTTATGGCTGCTTTGTGATGGGCACAGTAGCTCTGCCAGTGCATGAAGCCCAAGAGGGTTCAGCCATGGACTGTTAGCCAGAGGCTGCACTTCTTAAAGAGCAGTGTGGCCAACAGGGCAAGGGAGGTGATTCTGCCCCTTTACTCTGCTCTTGTCAAACCCCACCTGGAGTCCTGTGTGACGTTCTGGAGCCCTCAGCACAGGAAGGACACAGAGCTGTTGGAGTGGGTCCAGAGGAGACCACAAAGATGATCAGAGGGCTGCAGCAGCTCTGCTATGAGGACAGACTGAGAGAGTTAGGGCTCTGCAGCCTGGAGAAGAGAAGGCTTCCAGGAGACTTTAGAGTAGCCTTCCAGGATCTGAAGGGGGCTACAGGAAGGCTGGGGAGGGACTATTGACAAGGTCTTGCAATGCCAGGACAAGGGGCAATGGGTTTGAAGTGTCAGAGGGGAGATTGAAAGTGGATGTTAGGAGGAAGTTGTTTGCAGTGAGGGTGGTGAGACACTGGCACAGGTTGCCCAGGGAGGTTGTGGAGCACAGAATCACCCAATGTGATCAAAGAGGACAGAGGCTGAAGTACAGCTAGGTGAAGGGTTGAAGCCCAAGTGGACCATGCCAATGCAACTGGGAGTCAGCACTTGCCCAGTGGCACCTGCAGGTGAGAAACCACTGGGTTTAGGCATGCTGGGCAGCACCAGAAATGAATTAATGCCAGTAATTAATGCCTCCTCTTGCTCAGCCTTTTTCCCCTGATGCACCCAGCGGCTGTGGTTTTTCTGTTGCGTCAAGGGATGCTCTGGTCACACCTCTGGTTATCCCCAAATCCTTTCCAGGGTGATTGCATCCCAGCACCCTGTTTTCTGTCTAGTATATGTTCTGCAGGCTTTGATGTAAGACCTTGCCCTTAGCTGTAGCCTTTGGCTATGGTTCAAGTGATGTTGTTCAGAGGGCTTATTTCCTTAGATTATGCAAACACAAGAAGAAGGTCACCTGCCCCTCTGTTATTTAGAACTCCAGCGATGCTTGTGTCATCTACAGGCAGGCAGCTTCAGCAATGATTTGATGTCTTCTTACATCTGACAAAAGAATGTGAAGAAAACTTCTCTAAACCCAGGTTATCTTTCAACACCACACTAGAAACACCCCTTCCAAAAATTCCTATCCATTCTTCACCTTTAGAAGGCAACCTTGCCCCAAACTGTGCAAAATTGCAAGGTGACAGTTCCCATTTCTTTCAGATTCTGCTAGTACCTACAGAATATATCTTCAGCCTTCCCACAGCTGCACCCTAAGGTATTTGGAAGGGAAAGCTCAAACTCTGGGCTTATCTCACCCTGTTCTTGCAGTTGCCTCAGTGAGAGAAGAATTTAATCCCCCATCTAGTTCACATTGAAGCCAGTGGAAAGATTGATTTCAGCACATCCTGATCTGGCCTTAATCTGGAGGATTAATGGAGATACATACTGAATTATAATGACAACAGAGGAGTAAAATAGAAATATTGCTAAATGATACCAGGTGGGGGAAATAAAAAAGCATCTTAGGGGATTAATAAGGCTGAATCCCTTGTTGTTATAGAATCAGTTCAGTTGGAAAAGACCTTTCAGATCGTTTGAGTCCCATCATTAAAACGCTCTGACTTTGGAGAGGTCCTCATTCAAAAGCAAGATGCTTTGCATATGATTATTTATTCTTTCAGATGAAGGCACTCGCCAGCAACTGAGCCATCCAGCCGTGCTGCCTCCATCCTTTGCAATTCTGGACATGACTTTTGCCATTATAGGGCAGCTCTGCACTCCTAACCAGAACAAGAGGAACTTTACATTAGATTTAACTGCAAAAGTTGCCTTTGTCATGTAAACAGAAATAAGGAACCATCTGGGAAAGCTTTGCCTTGAGGCATATTACTATTTTTTTTTTCTTCTCCAGTGTGGCATTAGTTGTGGGTCACTTCTGCAGTTATAGTTTCCATCTAAGAGCTCTGTCATTGTTTTGTTCCCAGTGAGTCCAGAAGCTGGGAATAATCTCAGTAAATGCATTCCTCTAAACCACAGTGAGCAGGGACGTAGCACAGCCACATGAGTCTGTTTCTCACAATGTTTTAATTAAAAGCATTTGCATACACCCAAAAATGTTGCTTTTCTACACCAGCACTTTCAGTGCCTGAATGCTGCTGGGGTGGAGATGAATTGGGACATTTTAGGTGTCACGTCTTGGTAACCACTGTTCTCAGGGGAAAACATCTGCCCACCTCTGAGCACTAAGCTCACCTGGCTTTTAGCTTTTCCTTTCCTTTTCCTAACTTCCCACAGCAGGTCACAGCAGATTCAGTTTTCTATCTGTGTCATGTGGATTTTCCTCCCTCTCGAATTACTTACTCTTAGGTAAAACACCAACATCTCTCCTTCACGTCTCTCTCTAGCACTGAGGAACTTGTGATGTAGAAAGTTTCTATTTGATGATCAGCGGCCTGGAGCAATTCCCTTATGGAGACAGGCTATGAGACTTGGGGCTGGTCACCCTGAAGAAGAGACAGCTCCAGGGAGACCTAATAGCATCCTTCCACTACCTGAAGTGGGCTACAAGAAAGCTCAAGAGGGACTTTTTACAGGGAATTCTAGTGATAGAATGAGAGGGAATGCTTTTGAGGTGGAAGACAGGAGATGTAGAAAGTTATTAGAAAGGAATTATTTACAGTGTGGGAGGTGAGACACAGGAACAGGTTGCTCAGGGAGGTCATGGATGTCTTCTCTGTGCAGATGTTCGAGGCCAGGTTGAATGAGGCCTTGAGCAACTTGCTCTAGTGGAAAGTGTCCCTGCCCATGTTGAGGTGGTTGGAACTAGCTGATCTTTAAGGTCCCTTCCAATCCAAACCATTCTGTGATTCTATTTAAATGTTAGTGCACACCTGAGATGAGGTGGTGTTCTTTTTCCAGTCTCTGACATTCCATAGCCTGTTTTGCTTAGGAAAAGCACTGCATGGTGCATTCTCTTTCTCTCAGAAATTAGCTTAGTCGTGGTGACAAAGGTCCTACCTGCTCCAGTGGCTCCTGGTGCCATTATTTTGATTGTTTGACTGTACTAACTGTACTTTGCCTGTTTCCACAGCAGGTTACTCAGATCTGTTCAGTAGCTGTAAGGGACTGCTTTGAACTCAGCTAAAAAAAAATCACAGTATCAGCAGGGTTGGAAGAGACCTCAAAGCTCATCAAGTCCAACCCATTATCACAGCCCTCAAGACCAGACCATGGCACCAAGTGCCACGTCCAAACCTGCCTTGAACACCTCCAGGGACGCTGACTCCACCACCTCCCTGGGCAGCCCATTCCAGCAGTCAATGACTCTCTCAGGCAAGAACTTTCTCCTCACCTCCAGCCCAGACTTCCCCTGGTGCAGCTTGAGACTGTGTCCTCTTGTTCTGGTGCTGCTTGCGTGAGAGAAGAAGGTAACCTCGCCCTGACCACAACCACTCTTCAGGTAGTTGTAGACAGCAAGAAGGTCCCCTCTGAGCCTCCTCTTCTCCAGGCTAACCAATCCCAGCTCCCTCAGCCTCTCCTCACAGGGCTTGTGCTCGAGGCCTCTCACAAAATACTCGATGTACAGTACCTATCCTTAGGGCAGACGTCCAGATTTGCACTTGAGTGACAGGAGGGTGTTTATTTAATTTCTGAGGCCCTGTTAGGTGAAGGTCAGTGGCAGTTCTCTTAAGGGGGAAGCAGTTTTTCTCCTAGGAAGGAGCTCAGGCCATGGTCAGGATCCCCCTGCTATGTTGTGCAGGGCTGACCTAGGTGGCCTTCAAGGGCCAGGGTTTGGGGATGATGTGATTATCCATATTAACCCATGTCAAGCAGGATTAAGAAATCCTGCAGTGATTCCAGGTCACTTGGAAGCTTTTTCTCCCCACACTCTGGTTAAGGTGAATTTGGCTGTGAGCATCACTGGCAGTAGGACACCAAACACCTTTATCTGCCCTGGTTTTCAGAGGCAGCTTTGTATCTGGACCAAGTGCCTGGGAAGGTATTTCTTCCATTAAATACTTTTAAAAAAAATAACAACCTGAAGTGAAGTTAATGCCAATGAGTGAAGAGAGAGGCATATTTATAAAAGGGCTGGCAGATTAAACAGATACCATTTGTCTGCAAGTTTTGCATTATTGTCAATAATTGGTGGAAAACATGCAGGAAAAAAAGTATATAAACTTATTATGCCAGGGCATATAGAGTTGTAAGTGATCTATGAAGCATGGAAATGGACTTGCTTGTCTCAAAGTGGCTTTGTGAGTTATTATTTCATGTGTCTGTCAGAACTGCAGGGAGACTAGCAGGGGTTAAGCACGGACAGGAACAGCTGATGATTTGGGGATTGGTGATGATTTGGTTTCAAAGCATTCTCAGGAGTTTTCCTCAAGTCTGGGATGAAGATGCATGACAGAGTTTGAGCTTCAGTAATCAGAGATTTTTCTGGGGAAGAGATGAAAACAGACTGCTGCAGGCAACACTTTGGTGAGTCTGAGCTTGTGTGGCTGTGGGAGAGCATCATCGCTTAACGTTAGAGCTGGGTGGATGCTTTTTGTCACCCTGCTGTCTCTTGTGCAAAATACCATTTAGGAAATGCTTTGGTTTCACTCCATTTCTTTGGGATGTACCAGAGGAGCGGGGAGGGGAAGAGGTGAAGGAGCAGAGGGTTGCAGAGTGTGAATCCATTGCTGTGACCCAGAAATAGTCCTGCAAAGCCAAGTCTGAGGTGAAGAAGGGAAGCAAGCATGTCTGTGGGCAGAGAGAGGATTTTAATATCTAGTGCAACCAGCCCTGCACTCCTCCTGTACCCTAATAATTCAGTGAGTTTGCATCTATCAGTACAGTGTGTCTTTCTCTTTGGCTCTTGGATTCCTGCTGTTCTGCACAGCACTCCATATTTCAGCTACAGTGTAGCTCTTTCTTCAGCTTTTGGATTGCTGCTGTCTTGCACAACATTTGCGTCCAGTTCTGGGCCCCTCCATTGAAGAAGGACATTGAGGTGCTTGAGCGTGCCCAGAGAAGGGCAATGAGGCTGGGGAGAGGCCTGGAGCACAGCCCTATGGAGAGAGGCTGAGGGAGCTGGGATTGGTTAGCCTGGAGAAGAGGAGGCTCAGGGGGGACCTTCTTGCTGTCTACAACTACCTGAAGTAGAAGACTCTCAGGCAAGCAGCACCAGAACAAGAGGACACAGTCTCAAGCTGTGCCAGGGGAAGTTTAGGCTGGAGGTGAGGAGAAAGTTCTTGCCTGAGAGAGTCATTGACTGCTGGAATGGGCTGCCCAGGGAGGTGGTGGAGTCACCATCCCTGGAGGTGTTCAAGGCGGGTTTGGACGTGGCACTTGGTGCCATGGTCTGGTCTTGAGGGCTGTGGTAATGGGTTGGACTTGATGATCTTTGAGGTCTCTTCCAACCCAGGTGATACTGTGATACTGTGATTTGATATTTCAGCTTGTTTCAGCTCCATCTGTGTTTTTTTTTTTTTTTAGACTGTTTGCTGAGGTAACACTGTCACTGATTCAAGATCAACATCACTTTGGCATTTAGCATATGCAGCATGTGTCCTAAGAGCAGTAGCATCAGGGAACTAAAGGTTTCTCGGTGGTAATCCCATGCTGACTTTTTGGGTTGCCTCTGCATCATAGGAGTGGTGGCTGGGGGTCCAACAGGTCATCCAGGCTGGGACAGGAGACATCCCTGCTCAGGGACATGTCAAAACTTCCTCATCTGGCTATATTTCATTATGTTAACATCACAGATGAAATCAAAGCTTTCATCTTCTGAGCATCTGCTCATGCTGAAGTTCATGAGGTTCAGTTCTGGATCTCAGCTTTTCTGCTGCTCAGAGTTAGTGTCACCCTGAATTTCCATCAGGAAACTTCTCTGGTTTGTTTTTTTGGTTTTTTTTTTTAACCCTAAATGTTCTGCAGCCATAAGTTGAATGTCCATATGAGACATACATTATGTGGTAAATAATACCACAACCCCCAGGACTACCATGCAAGTATCCATACTAGTGAAGTCAAAGAAAAATTAAATAGATCTTACATTTAGCTGCAGTAAAACAAATCATTGCCTAGGACAGACTGAGAGAGTTGGGGCTCTGCAACCTGGAGAAGAGAAGGCTTCCAGGAGACCTTAGAGTGGCCTTCCAGGATCTGAAGGAGGCTACAAGAAGGCTGGGGAGGGACTATTGACAAGGTCTTGCAATGCCAGGACAAGGGGCAATGGGCTTAAACTGGCAGAGGGGAGATTTAGACTAGATGTTAGGAGGAAGTTCTTTATGGTGAGGGTGATGAGACACTGGCACAGGATGCCCAGGGAGGTTGTGGCTGCTCCCTCCTTGGAGGTGTTCAAGGCCAGGTTGGAGGAGGCCTTGAGCGACCTGTGCTAGTGGGAGGTGTCCCTGCCTATGGCAGGGGATTGGAACTAGATCATCTTTGAGGTCCTTTCCAATCTAAACCATTCTATGACTGTACGCAGCATGGACACTGCAGCTTGTGCCTAGAGCCTGTCTTCAGTAGCAGAGCAGATCTCTGCTGTTAACACTGGAGATGTAGTGAGGGCATCAGGCCATTTGTGGACCCCAAAGACCATAATAGGCAGACTTAGATGTCCTCATTTCTGTGAGCAGTCTAAACTGTACCTGCTTTTGCATGCTACTTGAGTACATTTCAAAATTGCTCCATTTTAGGGATCTAATCTGAAATGCCTAAACTGAGCAGCTGAGATGAGGTTTTGAGCCCTCAGAGAATCTTTCCTTACTGCCTTTTTCCTTGGTGGGAGGATGACATTCATTGCTTACAGTTCAAGATGACCTCTGGGAGGACCTTTTGACTTTTCCAGTCAGTTCAAAGCTTCTTCATTCAGCTCTGTGTCCAATAGCAATACATTTTCCCAGGCAGACCAGCACACGACCATGTTTCTAACATCCTGCCTTCAAAATTCCTCCACTCCACAGACTCCTCCTGACTCTGATGGTTTATAATCCTCAGACTTGAGGCAGAAGGCAGCAGGTAGAGATTGTAAGCACGAATACATTGGAAGTGATCTGGTTTGAAACTGGAACAGAAAGTCCTGCTTAGAAATGTCTTATCTTTTAACAGAAATTCAAGACAAAGTTAAACAGGGACAACTTTCTGTACTTGAGGCTTGTGTGGCAACAAGCAGCTTAGATGGTGTAATCACAACCCCTGTTAAACTGTCTCTGTTTAGTAGCAGATGCCACTTTGATCCCAAGCACCATCACCTTTATCTAGGCATAGAATGAGAAATAACTGAGGAATGTGAGTGAATGGCCTTGTTTTAAGCATGGGTGAAGAGCCTTTAATCTGTTATCACTCTAACTCCTTAATAGTGATGGCTGTACTGAGGAGGAACACATGTTCAGCAAATGGGTTTGGTGATTGAGAAGTATGGCTTTATCACTGCTTCATTAAGTTCTTTTTTCCCACTTATAAAACATCAGTTGTTTGGTAAATCTTCAACAGGTGCTGTTTCATATTCCTAGCTCCAAAACTTAGTTGCAGTCTTGTCAAGTGTCTCTGCTGTTTGCTTTGCAGCACCCCACAGAAATCACAGAATCAGTCACAGAATGTTAGGGTCAATCTCGAAAGATCTTTTTATTTATACACAGAGAGACATCTCTAAAGTGTGTAATATTTCTGGAGAGCTGCTGCAAACACAACATGGCAAGTTTTGCTTGCTGCCTTAAACATACACCCACCTCCAGATCACAAACTCATCTACCCCTGCACATAGTTCTGTCCACTGAAGTCATGGCAAGTGCTGCCAGCAACTACAGTAGATGCTGGGTCAAGAGGTTGGTCTATAGCAAGTTCCAGCCTCCTATGGATTTGTGTTTGCAAAGCTGCAGAAGGAATCACAGAATGTTAGGGGCTGGAGGGAACCTTTGAGAGATCACCCAGTACAAACCCCTGCCAGAGTAGGATCACCTATACCAGATCACACAGGAATGCATCCTGGCAGGTCTTGAATATCTCCAGAGAGGGAGAATCCGCAGCCCCCTGGGCAGCCTGTTCCAGTGTTCTGTCACTTTCTCAGTGAAGAAATTCCTCCTTGTGTGTACATGAAACTTCCTATGCCTCAAATTGAGATGGTGCTCCAGTTTGTGATGGGTGCTTACAGGAGTTCTGACTGGGCAAAAGTATGATTTCATTTATTGTTTTCTCCAAGTTGAATGAGTGCAATCATTTCAGTGTGTTACAGAAAGCCATGAGGTCAGGTTAGGATTGCATAGTAATGATGATGAGGTAATGGCCTCCTTTTGCTCCCACTGAGAAGTTGGGCTGAAGCTTTCCACGTGGAAGGTGTGGTGAGAATATTCTACCATGTTGTCTTCTGCATTATAGATTCATGGAATTCTAGGGTTTGGAAGGGACTTCTGGAGATATTTTACTCTAAACCCCCTGCCAAAGCAGGATCACACAGGAACACATCCATACAGGTCTTGAAAGGACCCTTGAAGGAGACTCCACAGCTTCTCTGGGCAGTCTTTTCCAGGCCTTTATCACCTTTACAGTAAAGAACTTTTCCCCCCATGCATCGTTCTCCTTTTCTCTGTATTGTCATAACTCAGAGAAGTTTGACTTTAAGCTGTGTAGGGATAGCCCAGGGAATGAGTGGATAAATTCAGAGTTTCTGAGGCTTGTCTGTGGTGGGTTTTGCTTTAGAGCAAATTTACATTTTGCTCTTTCATTGCAATCAAATACAGCAGTGACAACTTGTCAGTTCCTCTAGCTTTGGTAAAACAGCATAATAGAATTTCAAGTGAAGACTAATTTTTCCATCATGCCATTAGAAATGTTTGTCTGGACTGTGGTGTTTTGTGTGGCACCACTTCCTTCCCCACCAGCGTATCAGGCTTAGGTGGATTTGTGTGCTGAAGCTGAATATGCCAGGAAATATCCTGAATCTGTGTCATACTCCCAGGATGTCAGAGTGGCAAGAGATGTGTGAGCCCCAGAGGGCCACTTTGCTCTGAAAACCTGGATGTCTTACTTGGGAGGTCCTGCAGGAAACCACCACTCCTTCCCACTGAGCTTACAATGAGATCCAGTGGCCCTGGAAGTACCATAGATGGATCCCCAAGGAACCCACCTTTGGTAATTCCTGAAAGGATACCACTTTGAGCAGTGTTTGGTGGCACTGCAACAATGCCCCTCTCTTCGGGAGCAGAGTTATGTTTGTGACACAGCAAACTTACTCCTCCTTATGTACAAATGTCTCATCTTGGAGTTTTTTATATGAGAGAAAACGATAGGGAGTTATTCTAGCTCTAGATTTTGGTAAACCTCTGTACCTGGGAACATGCTTCCTACGCTGTTGGTTGTGCAAGACAACATTTCATCTGAATCTGTGCTGCTGATGCTTCACTATTTGTGGTGCCTGTAAAAGTAAATGGGCAACAAGTCTTTACTCTGTACTTATTCTTGCTTTATGGTATTATAGAATTGTTAAGGCTGGACAAGACCACCAAGTCCAACCATCAGTCTAACACCACTGTAGCCATTGAACAATGTCCCAAAGTGTCATACCTACAAGTTTGGGGGTTTTTTAACACGTCCAGGGATGATGACTCCACCACCTCCCTGAGCAACCTGTTCCACTGTTTCTCTAAAGAAAATTTTCCTAAGATCCAATCTGTCCAATCTTCTTCATGGAACTTTCTTCTTTTCTTTCACAGTTTGTCAAGGGACAAATAACAAACTGACCCAGCTGGGACCTGTGGAAGACCATTTCACCAGCCTGCAGAGGATGTACAACAACTGTGAGGTGGTGCTCAGCAACCTGGAGATTACATACGTGGAGCACAATCGTGACCTGTCATTCTTGAAGGTTAGTGTTCCTGGCTATTGTGGCCTCCACTCCTAAGGGAGTTTTACTGCATTCTTTAAGTGCAAAGGATTAGCTACCCATAAAATTCTGTGGGGATCCTAAGATGTAGACAGCTAACATCAGAGAAACTGCAGATCAGTCTCAGCGTACCTGTAAGCTGCAGGATATGCTCAACCCCACGTTGCTAAACCAGGTACTTTGAGAAATAGCTTTTCAAGCATCTGCCAGCCTGTCCTGGCTGCCATGCAGATGAGTTTCTTCTTAATTATGAATATTATTGCATCCTTTCCCATTGCCTCGCTCCTCAGAGTGGTGCTTGGGGACAGAAAAGGGATTATCTGGACCTTTGGAATTATCCTTATGAGAGCCTTATGAGGAGAGGCTGAGGGACCTGAGGGTTTTTAGTCTGGAAAAGAGAAGGCTGAGAGGGAATTTAATAAATGTTCATAAATATCTGAGGACTGGGAGTCAGGAGTGTGGGGGGGAGGACAGGCTCTGCTCAATTGCTGCCTGGGATAGGACAAGGAGCAATGAATGGAAGCTGCAGCACAGGAGGTTCCCCCTCAACACAAGGGGGAACTTCTTTGCTCTAAAGTTCACAGAGCACTGGCACAGACTCCTCAGAGGTTGTGGAGTCTTCTTCTCTGGAGACTTTCAAGGCCTGTCTGGATGTGTTCCTGTGTGACCTGAGCTGGATTGTCTGGTCCTACTCTGGCAGGGGGATTGGACTGGATGATCTCTTTGGGTCCCTTCCAACCCCTGACATCCTGTGAACCTGTGGTCCCCTGGGTCGTTTCTTACCTGCTTAGACAATTGCGTTTTCCAGTGGAGTCCCTTTTTGTTCTCTGATTTATTAATTTATTTGATGAGATTAAGAGGTTTATCATCCCTTAAAATTGAAAGATGGTGCGCTGATGAGGAAAGAGCCTCCGTTAAGAGTAGAGGAATGCTATGGATTAAGCACCTTGTTTCTCCTGTTGTTCCCCCAGACGATCCAGGAGGTTGCAGGCTATGTGCTCATCGCGCTTAACATGGTGGATGTCATTCCCCTAGAAAACCTGCAGATCATCCGAGGCAATGTGCTGTATGACAACTCCTATGCCCTGGCAGTCTTATCCAATTATCACGTGAATAAAACCCAGGGACTCCGAGAGCTGCCCATGAAACGGCTGTCAGGTGAGACGAGAGCAAGGGCTGGAGGCTCCTGTAAGGCAAACTTCAACTGTTGGGTTGTGAGCAACAATACCCAATTGAAGGTCTCCTCTAGAAGTCATATGCCATCAAATCCTGCTTTAAAACCAAGGATTTAATGTAGTTTCCCAGTTTCCTGCTTGCTTTCCTGCCAGTCATCCTTCTTAAAGATGAAGTTTTTAATTCCTCGTTGCAGAAAGATCCAGAAAATCCAAAGCATCAACAGTGCGGTGAGATGCCTCCAAAATGGCAGAGAAGTATCCACTGATTATTTGGCATTATCTGATTCCAGTGCATACATGTCTTTATTTTTTGTTAAATTCCAGTGAAGTATGGTGAGGGGGGAGCTTATGCTATGGTCTCTGGCTGTGCACACCAACAGTGCTACATCTGCTGTGTGCAGTGGCCCCTGGAGGTGACATCAGGCAGAAAGCCGCATGTAGTGGCGTGCTAATGGCATCCAACAGCAGCCAACCCTCCAGAACCTTAGACTGGATGTTAGGAGTAAGTTCTTTCCAGTGAGGGTGGTGAGGCACTGGCACAGGTTGCCCAGGGAGGTTGTGGCTGCTCCCTCCCTGGAGGTGTTCAAGACCAGGTTGAACGAGGCCTTGAGTGACCTGTACTAGTGGGAGATGTCCCTGCCTATGGCAGGGGGTTGGAACTAGATGATCTTTGAGGTCCCTTCCAACCTTACCACTCTATGAACCTGTCAGTCTGGGCCTGGCATGAGCTGCCTCATCAGGAGTCCTGGTGCCATGCAGATTGTCCTTTTCTGTCAACATAGCACAACTGTGGTGAAGAAATAGCTGCTTTATTTCCCTTTCTGTAGATCAGAGACAGAGGAATCAAGGCATTTTCCTTTGCTTACCAATTTCTTTCCTTCCATGGCAGAAATTCTCAATGGAGGTGTTAAAATCAGCAACAACCCCAAACTGTGCAACATGGACACTGTTCTCTGGAATGACATCATTGACACGAGCAAGAAGCCTCCCACCGTGCTTGAATTTGAAAGCAACCTGTCTTCTTGTGAGTATTAACTTAACAAACACCTCTGTGTGCTCTCCCATTTCAGAGAGAAAACCAAGCATCCCATCTGTCTTGGGGTGGGTTTCAGGTTATAGGATCATTATGGTTGGAAAAGACCTCTAAGGTCATCAAGTCCAACCATCAACCCAGCACCACCATGCCCACTAAATCATGTCCAGAAGTGCCACGTCTGCACCTCTTTTGAACACCTTTCAGGTGCACTGGCTCCACCACTTCCCTGGGTAGCCTGTCCCAGTGCTTGACAACTCAGGCACAAAGTCCACCAACTCCTGGGGCCAACAAGCCCTGCTCCAAGGGAAGCCCTTTTATTTCTTTGCCACTGGCCTAAATGTGATTTTTCATGGTGGTTAGGTCCTTAACTCATAGCTCAGGAAAGGTCTCGGACAAGCTTCTCTTGGTCTCAGACGGCAACCTAAGTATGTCTTTCTTCAAAGGCACCTTAGAATAATGTGCTCTTCCTGGCAATTTCCTGTTTATAATCATAGAATCATAGAATGGTAAGGTTGGAAGGGACCTCAAGGATCATCTAGTTCCAACCCCCTGCCATAGGCAGGGACACCTCCCACTAGTACAGCTCACTCAAGGCCTCATCCAATCTGGCCTTGAACACATCCAGGGAGGGAGCATCCACAACCTCCCTGGGCAACCTGTTCCAGTGCCTCACCACCCTCACTGTAAAGAACTTCCTCCTAACATCCAGTCTAAATCTCCCCTCTGCCAGTTTAAGCCCATTGCCCCTTGTCCTGTCATTGCAGGACATTGTAAATAATCCCTCCCCAGCCTTCCTGTAGGCCCCCTTCAGATACTGGAAGGCTACTATCAGGTCCCCTCGAAGCCTTCTCTTCTCCAGGCTGCAAAGCCCCAGCTCTCTCAGCCTGTCCTCATAGGAGAGCTGCTGCAGCCCTCTGATCATCTTTGTGGCCTCCTCTGGACCCGCTCCAACACCTCCATGTCCTTCCTGTGCTGAGGGTTCCAGAACTGCACACAGTACTCCAGGTGGGGTCTGACGAGAGCAAGGCTCTGGTCTAGAAAACCCATAGGGGTACCTCCATGGAGTCACTGTGGGACCTGAAGTTCAACACTGAGTCCCAAGCTGAGTGTTGTACAACTCTGGTGTTTTGGGCTGCATGGCATACCCATGCAAAATGAACGATAAACAGGCAGGCAAATCTGATGCTTTAGATCAGCAGGGAGATGAGCATATATTTAAATGTTTGTGTAGCTCACGCTGTGAGTGGGCTCGAGCTAATCCTCCAGTTTGAGTCCCCTGTAAAATCCCCTGTCATTTCAGGGAAAGGAGAGTTTATTTTCCTTTCTGGTGCTGCGAGTTGGTGGAAAACCATCTTTTCTTTATCTTGTCCCGGTTGCGTAACCGCCCGAGAGCTGATAGCCGAATTCTGCACTGACAGATGGGTCTGCGTAATCGAGGGGTTGTGAAGGATACAAGTCAGTGCAGGAGTTTGGCTCTGAGCTCCACAGAAATGTTAACCTTTCACTTCTCAACTTTGAAAAAACCAGAAAAAAAAACCAGATTTGGTCCCGCACCAAATCAATCAACTCCCGGAGCAGTGCTGGCATCCGTTCAGCTATGTGTTGGGTGGTGTGGAGGGAGGGAGGGAGGCTCACGTGGTGTTAGCAGGAAGAGTCACTCCAGTAGGAAATGCCTCTTCCATGGAGTGAATTCCAGCTTAATCTGCTTAGCCTTTTATGGCTTTACTAACCACTCCGTAATCTAAAGCAAGTTGTTCCTCTGGGGCTTTGCTTCTCGTTAAGAGAAAGAAAATGAAAGAAAAGAGTAAGGAAGGAGGGATGGGAAAGAGCCCAGCACTGAACCCTCGAGGTCAGGCAGAGTGTCTCTTCACCCATCCTGCCACCTCGCCGTCGGTTGTCCATCTGCTGTGTAGTCCTCCACCGAGGAGTGGTTTTGGCGGTGGGTGGGAAGAGGGCACAAAGCAGACAAGTGAAATAACTTTGTGGTCAGAGTAGCTGGCTGTTGCTGGCAAATCTGGTTCAGTTTGTTTTCTTTTTAGAGCCACATTATCAAGAAACATCGATTTGCATGTGGCCTGTAGCAAGCAGTTGGCACATAGAGTCACAGGATCGTTTGGGCCGGAAAGATCATTGAGTCATTGAGACTCTGAGATCATTGAGTCCAACCATCATCCAATTCCACCAAACCTGGTGCTAAACTATGTCCCCCAGCACCACATCTCTGCATCCTATAAAAACCTCCAGGGATGGGGATTGGAAAACAGCTTTAACAACATCAAGTCTAACATACCCAGCCAGGAGCCAGTGCTGACTGGTGACTTGTCTTTGCATGCAAACTGGCCAGCTGAGTGCTAGCTGAAATTCCTGTTCCTGGGGAAAAATGCACTTCTTTAAGCTACACTGCCTAGGTATCGTGCTTTCTTGCTCAAAGGCGTGGAGAACTGCATGCAGGAAAGCAGAAATGAAGCTTTTGATGGGGATTTAAGGTCCAGGTCTCCAAATTTTTGAGCATTAGTGCTTTCTGCCCTGATTTATTGAGAAGAACTTGAGTCTGGTTTCTCTGACTCACATCACAGTATCACCAAGGTTGGAAGAGACCTCAAAGACCATCACATCCAACCCGATACCACAGCCCTCAAGACTAGACCATGGCACCAAGCGCCACGTCCAAACCCACCTGGAACACCTCCAGGGACAGTGACTCCACCATGATATTGTTGTTGTCCATGTTCATAGAATGTAATAATCTGCCCTTGTGTTTCAGGTCCCAAATGTCATCCAAACTGCACAGAAGACCACTGCTGGGGCCCTGGTGAACAGAACTGCCAGACATGTAAGCCTACAGATTAATTAGAAATACTTTGTGTGCCCTGACATGCTAAATATCTGTCTTCTGGAAAAGTAACCTGTGAAGCCCAAGTTCTAGTCATGCATGTTTCACACCTGTTCTTCTCTGCATGCCACTACCCTGGGGCTCCTTGAAGCAAAGTGTGGATGGATGTGGTCTGCTTCCTGCTTTGGGGAGGATAGCCATGCCTGCTGCTCCTGACTAACTCCATTTCTGGAGAGGAAACCTTGAGGGGGTTTGGCTTGCTTCTGAATTTCCCCGCAGATCTGCTCTTCCACCAAAGGCAAAATCATAGGTTAGAAAAGACCTCTCAGGTCATTGAGTCCAACCATCAACCCTACACCACCATACCTGCTAAAACATGTCCCAGAGTGCCATCTCTACATGTCTTTTGAACACCTTCAGGGATGGTGACTGCACCACCTCCCTGGGCAGCCTCTTCCAATGCCTGATCACTCTCGTAAGTGAAGAAACTTTTCCTGATACCCTGTGAAAGACTGCAGCTGTCTCTCACTTTTATTTTCTGCCACCCACAACTTTCTCCTTGAGAACAACTTGCTCTTGAGAACATTTATGCTTTATTTTACCATATAAGAGAGGAAACAGTAGCTGTGTGGTGAACTGTCTGCCCTCCTGCTGTTTCCCACAGAGCCATTCTGCAAGCCAGCGAAGGAAACTTTGAATTAATTTCTGCTGTTAGAAGCAACAAGCAACAACCTAATTTTTGCTGACTCTAATTCCTCTGCTGGGAAACCCCATGTGTGTCTATTGTAAACACAAAAGGTGTCACCTTCACATGAGTCATCACGCTGCATACTCTACTGGGAGGACCTTAGGAAGGCTCTCAGAAAAATCTAACCACTTTTTGACTTGTAAATGGAGCTATTTGACACTGGGAGGTTGTTCCATTTGGCTACCCGTGCTTCACTGTGAAATTTTGAAGGCAAGGTGCTTGCCTGATGTTAACAGAGAGACAGCAATGTCTACTTAGAAGTGCTGGAGATTTTGCAAAGCTTTGTTTTTCCTGAAGTAAAACAGGCAGAGCAACTCAAATTGTTTCAGTAATTCATTGTTTCCTTTTTCTGTAATAAGTGGGGGAAATGTGCTGTTTCTGATTCTTTGGGGTTTGTCATGTTCAGTGGAATGACAGCTGATCTAAACATAACACAAGTAGATGCACCAGCTTAGAATCATAGAATATCAGGGGCTGGAAGGGACCTCAAAAGACCATCTGGTCCAAGCCCCCTCCCAGAGCAGGATCACCTAGGCCAGATCACACAGAAATGCATCCAGATGGGTCTTGGATATTTCCAGAGAGGGAGACTCCACAACCTACCTGGGCAGCCAGTTCCAGTGTTCTGTCACTCTCACAGTTTGGTTTTGTGTTGCAAAGAATCACCTAAACCTATGTTCCTTGCTTACAAGCATCAGGCCAAACCTGCACAGCTTCTAGACCTTAAGTAAAAAGGAACTTAGAGCTTTTCTCTCTTCATTTAGTATCAGGTCTCTAGTTCAGCTCTTGAGATGGACTGTGGCTACCCACACAAAGCCCTTCCCTGGTCTGTCACAACCTCAGTGGCTGGAAGGGACCTTGAAAGCTCATCTAGTCCAGACCCCCCTACCAGAGGAGAATCTCCATTACCAGATCACACAGGAACACATCCAGGCAGGTCTTGAATATCTCCAGAGGGAGGGACTCCGCAACCCTCCTGGGCAGCCTGTTCCAGTCTTCTGTCACCCTCACAGTGAAAAAATTCCACCTCTGGTTTACATGAAACTTCCTACACCTCAACTTCCACCCATTGCCTCTTGTCCTGTCCCCACAGCTGAGACTGCACAACTGTCTCAGGAGCTTGCAAAACCTCAGGTTCTCAGCCCTGTGAGCTTCCAGTGCTGAGAAACTCTTGCTGGCTTCGGGAGAATGACTAGGAGTGCATAAAACTAAAACCCTTGCAGGCTCTGGCTCTCCCCTCCAGGGATTTGAGAATCTGGCTAACTGCAAACGTATCCCGCGTTTCCATACGTGAGAAAGTTTGGAGTGATACATGTCCTTCTCCTTCAACAAACGTGGGATATTCTGTGTGAAGCATAAATGTTTGCCACGATGCTTGCTTCCAGCAGGAAGCTCTAGTCAGCAGCTAGCAAAGTGATGAGCCCTTTTACTCCCCTCCTGATCCTTAGGAGGAAAGAAAACGATTCTAAGTGCTGTTTGCAGAGAACAATGTGCCTTTTATCCCCCTGCTTGTGGTTGAATGGAGGAGTTGCTGTCAGAGAAGCCAATGCATATTGTGGGAATAACCTTTTCCCTTGGAAGTACAACATCTTGCTCACAGAGTTGCAAGAAAAAAAAACGGAGTCACAGAATGTCAGGAGCTGGAAGGGACCTTGAAAGCTCATCCAGTCCAACCTCCCTGTCAGAGCAGGATTGCCTAGAGTAGATCACACAGGAACATGTCCAGGTGGGTTTTGAATATCTCCAGAGAGGGAGACTCCACAGCATCCCTGGGCAACCTGTTCCAGTGTCCTGTCACTCTCACAGGGAAAAAATTCCTCCTCATGTTTAAATGAAACTTCCTATGCCTCAGCTTCCACCCATTGCTCCTTGTCCTGTCCTTGGGCATCACCCAGCAGAGCCTGGCTCCAGCCTCCTGGCACTCACCTTTACATTTTTACAAACATTAATGAGGTCACCTCTCAGTCTCCTCTTCTTCAAGCAGCAGAGCCTGAGCTCCCTCAGGCTCTCCTTGTAACAGAGATGTCCCATTCCCTTCATCATCTCTGTGACTGCACTGGACTCTCTCAAGCAGTTCTATGTTATCTCTTGAACTGGAGAACCCAGAATTGAACACAGTACTCCAGATGTGGCCTCACAAGGGCAGAGTAGTGGTGCAGGAGAACCTCTCTCAACCTATTAGCCTGAAAAAAAAAAAAAACCCAACAAACGAATACAGTTTGGATACAGAAGTGTGTAAAGGAAAAAAGACAGGAAGCACAACTCTTTGAAAACCCCTGCAGCAGGCCACATTTTCCAATCATTTTCTGTTAATTAACAACCATCTGGTTTGGACTTAGAGAATTCCTGATGATACTGTAGCTCATTTGTGCCAACTGTGAAGCCGACAGCAGTTAATGTAGCACTCAGCTGAATTGCTCAGGATGTTAGCAGCAGCAGATTAGCCATCAAATGTCTCCCATGTCCAACGTCAGGATGTGTGGATCAGTAATTAATTTGCAAGGAACAAACAATCCCATTTTGGGTCTGTGGTACAGACACATGCTAGACATTCATTTCTGGTGTAGTTTTTGGTTTGGTGGTTTGTTTTTTTGGTTTTTTTTCTTTTAATTGTTCTGATTGTCATTTTCTCTGATACTCAAATTGAGATGATCTCCCAGTTCTCAATAAAATGTTGGAGGCAGTTTCTGCTTGCCTGCAAAAAGCTGACTCAGGACCAGCTTTCCCTCTGGGTTGCTGCACTGGTGCAAACCCTGTGGGACTTGAGTAATGAAGATAAAATTTGGCCAAGGAATTGCAGCCTGAAGATAAATAGAACAGACCTATAAAGTCAGTTTGCTGAGTGGGTCCTCCCTCTCTCTGCAGGCTTCAGCAGTATTTTTAAATGTGTTGAAGGGACCCCAACACTACATCAGCAGTGTGCAGTTGGAGTCCTGAAGTTCTCCTGCTGTGCTATTTCTCTCAAAGCTAGCACCAATAATGGCAAATTTTCTCAACAAGAAAAGCCAGGTCCTACATTGTAAGATGCAGTGACTCCACTGAGGGATTTTTTTTGTTCAGGTGTTGGTACCACAGGGACCTGGATGCTCCTTCTAAGCCAGTCACATTTTTCCGGCTGGAACCACAGTGCTTAGCACCTCATTAAGCCAAGATGAGCACAACCCCTTCTTGGCACCACCCACACCAGCTCTCACCCCTCCCAAACTTTTGCCTTGTGGAAGAACAGAATGTTCATCCTGTGGGGAAAGTCTAGCACAGGTCCTGCACTAGACCTTTGCTGCATGTGTCTTGATCTCCTCGCTGCACGTACAGCTTAAGCGTTCCTTATTCCTGATGTTTAACCTTTTTATTCTTGTGTCTTCCAGTAACAAAAGTCATCTGTGCCCAGCAGTGCTCTGGCCGGTGCAGGGGAAAGGTGCCCAGTGACTGCTGCCACAACCAGTGTGCTGCAGGGTGCACAGGCCCTCGGGAGAGTGACTGCCTGGTAATGATGCTACATCACCCCATACCTGCTTCAATCCCTGGCCCAGCAAAGCAGGCTGTCAGCTCCACATCCTCCAGCCGCCTTCTGTCTGAGACTTGCTCTCTCTGAGACATGCTGACTTGGAGGGTGCTCCAGGACCTTCCTGCATGGGTGGTTGGTGGGAGGAATGAGGAAGTGAACTTTAAGAATCAGAGTTGTTTCAGTTAGAAAAGACCTCTAAGATGATTGAGTCCAACCGTCAGCCTAACGCCACCACCATGCCTGCTAAACCGTGTCCCAAAGTGCCATGTTTCTTGAACACCTTCAAGACCTGTGACTTCACCACCTCCCTGGGGAGCCTGGGGTTGAAGAAGCAGCAAATGGAACTGCTTTAGGAAACAATAATATCCCATTGCTTTTCTACAATGCCAAATCACTCTTTCAGCAATTCAGAGCTGGTCTTTACTGACTTTACAGTTGGAACTTCCTAGTGTATGCTAAACAAGGCTCAGTGCCTTTGAGAGCTCAGTGAGCTCAAGGTTGTTGCAGAGCAGCTAAGTGTTTGCTGTAAGGCAGGCTCCCCATGTAGGCAGGTCCACAGCTCCTCAACTGCACCTCACCATAAAGTGCTTTTCTGTGGCAGCAAAGCTTTGCCTTGTGTTCCTTCCAAGAATTTGTAAAGGGAGTAAGATATGATGGCTCTTTACATTTTACTTTTGCATTTCATTGAACTTCAGGCATCAAATCAAACTTGCTTTCTGTTTTTCACTTGGCACAAAAGCACTGTGTTTGAGGGAGCCTGGGGTTGAAGAAGCAGCAAATGGAACTGCTTTAGGAAACAGTAATATCCCATTGCTTTTCTGCAAGAGCTTTAGGAGGGTTGTGCACACTGTGGTTTTAACTTTACCCCTGACCCATCTGGTCAGGATTTTGTGGCTGTTGTCTTCATGCCTCATAAATTGTGTGGCTCTGATGCCCCTTTTACTGGCTCACAGAGAAGACTCTCAGTCTCTCTCATCTGGAAAGCCAGAGAAGAAAAAAGAGAGGGAGGAAGGGTAAGTGATTATTAATTTAATGCAGAACTAGATTGGAAGAACCAACTTATCCCCTCCCTGGAGGTGTTCAAGACTAGGATGGATGAAGCCTTGAGCAGCTCATTCTAGTGCAAGATGTCCCTGCCCATGGCAGGTGGGGTTGGATCTAGATAATCTTCCAGGTCCCTTCTAACCCAAACTATTCTATGAATGCCTACTAAATTGCTCATTACCTGCAGCCAAATATGATTGCTTCTCTTTAATATGTGGCCAGAAAAAGTCAGTAATCAGCAGGAAAGGACTTGATTTGATTTAAGTTATTAAAAAATGGCCACAAAAAGAACTGTTTGTCTTGATCTGGTTACTGCTTGTAAGGAAAATTCTTCTAAGGCATGCAGATTTGCTCCTGTTCCTACGTGAATTCCAGCAGCTCTGCAGCACAGTGCCATGGTGTCTTGCTCAGAACAAAAAGACTTCATGTGCTGCTTTTCCTTTCACACATTAAACTCAGTTGCCTGACCAGAAGCAACCTTTCACCTTCAAAGCACGTGGGACCATCCCTGTAGCTGCTCAGGCTTTCCACTAGAGTCCAGCAGGAAGCAGATGAGCCCATCAGAGTGTTTTTAAAGAGCTAATTTAAGCCCAGTGTCACATTTAAGGAGGAGATGGTTTAATGGGGGCTGGTTTTCCACGCAGGCCTGCCGCAAGTTTCGGGATGATGCTACCTGCAAGGATACATGTCCCCCTCTGGTCCTCTATAACCCCACCACTTACCAGATGGATGTCAACCCTGATGGGAAATACAGCTTTGGAGCCACTTGCGTGAGGGAGTGTCCACGTAAGTTCACCTCGGGTTGCAACAGCAGAGGAGGTGGGGGACTGGAAAGAGATGGGAAGGGACTGGAAGAGATGGGAAGGGCTGAGAGAGTTGGGGCTCTGCAGCCTGGAGAAGAGAAGGCTTCCAGGAGGCCTTAGAGTAGCCTTCCAGGATCTGAAGGGGGCTACAGGAAGGCTGGAGGGGGGACTATTGACAAGGTCTTGCAATGCCAGGACAAGGGGCAATGGGTTTGAACTGGCAGAGGGGAGATTGAAACTGGATGTCAGGAGGAAGTTCTTTACAGTGAGGGTGGTGAGACACTGGAACAGGTTGCCCAGGGAGGTTGTGGCTGCTCCCTCCCTGGAGATGTTCAAGACCAGGTTGGATGAGGCCTTGAGTGACCTGTGCTAGTGGGAGGTGTCCCTGCCTATGGCAAGGGGTTGAAACTGGATGAGCTTTGAGGTCGCTTCCAACCTTACCATTCTATGACTTGTGTCATACGACTCTCTGGGGTTATAAAAGATCACTTTCTTGGTCTCCTTAGTTTCTGTGGGAACTGGGAGCAAAATATAAGAAGTTAGCTAGCAAAAGAAGACAGTATCTTCAAAGTGTCTGCCTCCATCACCTTCCCTGGTTTTTAACCATAGCTTTTAGACTTTTGGAGATTTTTCTTCTGATGGGGAGAAAAGCGTCATATAAGAATCATCAAAACAACAGCCACAGGGGATCAATCCTGTGGATTACCAAAGCAGTATCAATTCTTAACCAGTTCTTAATTAGGGCTGGTAGAAAGTCATTGGTCTGAACACTCTCTGAATCCTGTGGACCACCAAAGCAGTATCAATTCTTAACCAGTTCTTAATTAGGGCTGGTAGAAAGTCATTGGTCTGAACATTCTCTCAACCATATGGTCTACCAAAGCAGTATCAATTCTTAACCAGTTCTTAATTAGGGCTGGTAGAAAGTCATTGGTCTAAAGACTCTCATAAGGCCTGTGGTCATTGCTTCCTCTACAGATGCTTGTTTTTTTCTTTCATGCTGTTCCATGTCTATGTTTTCTGAATCCATCAAGACTTAGATGTAAGAGAGGGTTTAGCACACAGAACTGGTATCTCTTTCTGAATTTGACTGTTGCCCTGCCTGACCCTCAGCCCAGAAGAGTGAGAGAAGGTGAGGGGTCAGAAGTGCTGTGTATTGATTCCAGTTAGGGTCACTGCTGCACAACCTGACCTTGGTAGTGTTGTTTTACCCTTCTGTGACCATCCCCCTCTCTGTAAAATGGTGACAGCACTGTGTGCCCACCGGCCCTGTGAGAATTCATAATTAATGTCTGGTTTTGCTAAGTGTAGCAAGTCTGACCCCCCCTTTACCTTCCTAGTTTTGAAGAGCCTCTGCAGCCCCCAACACACCCCTCTTGTATCCAGATGACCTCTGTATCCTTGTTTTTTTCCCAGACAACTATGTGGTGACAGACCATGGCTCCTGCGTTCGCTCCTGCAACACTGACACTTACGAAGTGGAAGAAAACGGTGTTCGGAAGTGTAAGAAGTGTGATGGGCTGTGCAGCAAAGGTATGGAAAGTGTGAAATAAGCCAGACAGGCTTTGAGATGATGGGTGACTTCTTAGAAAAAAGTGCATGGACTTCTGACCTTAGTTAAGTGCAAATTCAATATAAAAATCCAACTGAAGTGTGGAGATCTGCCAAGTGGTATGATCAGGAAACACGACCATGGAGCAAGGTCTCCAGCTGGGATACACCACAAGTACAGCAGATAAACTGTGTGTCATCTGCCTGTGTAACTTGCACATCAGCTTTCATCATTGTTTGTCCTTCCCACTGTCCCATGAAGGGGAGTAAAATGAAAGTGGGACAGAGAAAGGGAAGGGTTTGTGCCAGAGCCTGTGTGCAGAGATGCTTTCACCAGAGCTGCATGAACGGGAAGTGGTTATGCTCTGGTGCTTTCTGAAAAGCAAAAGGTCTGTGAAAGTCAGAGTGGCAGGTTTGACTGCATGGAGGTGCTCTGTGGACTAATGGCATCTTCCTGTTTATTCCCTTCCATGTGACTGAGCTTCACTCTTCTTTTGATGTCTACATCTCTTTAAACAGTGTGCAATGGCATCGGAATAGGTGAACTGAAAGGGATCCTCTCCATAAATGCCACAAACATTGACTCCTTCAAAAACTGTACCAAGATCAATGGGGATGTCAGCATTCTCCCAGTTGCATTTCTAGGGTGAGTTGTCTGCTGCTCACTTAGCACTGGAGGAGAAGGGCTAGGGAGGAATTCAGGCTAAGCCATTCTATTTCCCAATTTGTTATTCTCCTTGTTTCAGGGATGCCTTCACAAAGACCCTGCCCTTGGACCCCAAGAAGCTGGATGTCTTCAAAACAGTCAAAGAAATATCAGGTTAGTGGTGAGTTTTAAGCAGAGAGGTTTTCTGTCTGGTACTGCCAAAAACACAAGGGGAGAGGATGGGAAGTTTTGAAGTGTGTGAAGAGAAATGCAAGGAAACAGCTTCTGTCTCTGAGCTACCAGAAGTCACTCTTCACAAAGGTGGTCAGCAGTCCCTCCCCAGTGTTACACCCACATAAATCATCTTAGCCTTCTGTCCAAGGTGTGTGGTTTGGCCTGACCTTCTCTTCTGCTGCACCGTCAGCATTAGCAACGAATAAAAGCAGAGGAGCTCCCTCAGCCACCCAAGAAGTATGTGGTGATGCAGAGGCGTGCCACGCCAGCTAAAAAAAGCCAAATGTGTTTCTATTTGTGGAAAACCTTTCAGCAGCTCCTTAGGGAAGCGTGTTCAGTGGCTTGCATCATCCTGTGGGAGACACTCTCTCCAGCCTGAAGAGCTCTTCCTTGGAGGCAATGTGCCTCCAGGCGCACAGTGCGGGCAGCGGAGCGCTCAGCTGTCGGCTTGCACTAAGTATTGACTGAAAGTAATTTTGTCCAACCCATTAGGAGTGTAACAGCAGAGATGGGTTTGCAGCTGCAAGGCCACTGCCCCTCTTTTTGCTGTCTTTTACCTGCCTGGCTCTCCTCAGAGTAGCTGAGGTATCACAGAATCAAAGACACAGAATCATGGAATGGCAGGGGTTGAAAGGCACCTCCAGAGACCACCTGGTCCAACCCATCTGCTAAAACAGGGTCACCAGGGGCAGGTTGCACAAGACCATGTTCAGGTGGACATCAAAGTTTCCAGAAAAGGAGACTTCACAACCTCTCTGGGCAACCTGTTCAGGGCTCCAGCACCCTCATGGGAAAGTTTTTCCTTAAGGTCAGGTGAAACCTCCTGTGCCCCAGTTTGTACCTGTTGGCATCTCCATTGAATAGAACCCAACAACATCTTCATGGCCTCAATCCTTTAGACATTGATCAACTTTGGTAAAATCCCCTGTGTCTGCTCTTCTTCAGGCTGAAGACCCCCAGGTATTGTATTTGCTGGCCAGAACCACCATCACTGGTGGCTGGTTGTGGCAGGATGTGCAACTCACTGACACTCTTCATCTCTTACATTCCTAAGCCCTCGTGGTGGGTTAAGAAATAAACTGTTTATAAAACTGGGCTTAAAAATATCTCCCTGCTCCCTAAAATGTTATGTTTCAGTTGGAGATTCTCAGATAAGCATTGGGAAAGCACAAGCACCTTCTCCTGGAGCAGGAGGAGCTCAAGGATGAGGTTCTGTTGCCAATGCTGACCATGGATTTTTTTTTTTTTTTAATCTTCTTTTCTTCATTTCAGGATTTTTGTTGATTCAGGCTTGGCCTGATAATGCTACTGATCTCTATGCATTTGAAAATCTGGAGATTATAAGAGGCAGAACCAAGCAACAGTAAGTAAATCTTGTGCCAGAGAAGTTGTAAAAGAAATCGTTTAGAGCTGTGCTTGTCTGAGCACACCAAGGGAACAAGCAGTAGGACAAGACGAAATGGCCTCAGGTTGCACCAGGGGCAATTTAGATTGGATTTTAGAAGAAGCTTCTTCATTGAAAGGGTTCTCAAAGACTGGAACAGGTTCCCAGGGAGGTAACTGAATCCCCATCCCTGGAGGTGTCCAGATATGTGTAGAAATGACCCTTTGGGGCATGGTGGTCTTGGGTTGACGATTGGTCATAGTCTTAGAGAACTTTTCCAACCTTAATAATTGTATGATTCTGTAAGTGATATGAGACTCAGGTGTCCCAAAACTAATGCAAAAGCAGAGAAATACCTGTGAGGAGTAGAGCACCATCTTTGTTACTGTAGATAATATGCTCTGGGTGGATGAGACCCTCAGCTCTGTGTGGTGTGTGGAATTCTGCCCTGAGGTTGCTCTCAAGACCAGGGTCTCCCTCTCACCAGACTTGGAAGTGCAAGCAGGGCAGAGAGTCCTCTTTGCAGTTTGGGACAAGCTGCAATGTGATTAGAAGCACTTGAGAATTTGAGATAGCTGGTTAGTTGGGGGTGAAGACTGTGGCTGCCAAGCAGTGTGGACACCAACAGTGCCCACCTTACCTCGAGAGGCAGGGTGGTTTGATGGACCAACACAGAATAATCTTTGCAATCACTGCTACACATCATTTGCTTGACAAAGTACCTGTGCCCTGCCAGATTTAGCTTATAAAGCCTGTGCAAAGCTGAGTGTCATAGAATAGTTTGGGTTGGAAGGGACCATCAAGTCCAAACCCCCTACAATGGGCAGAAACACCTTCCCCTAGACCAGGTTGCTCAGGGCCTTATCCAACCTGGCCTTGAAAACCTCTATGGAGGGGACCTCCATGACTTCCCTGGGCAACCTGCTCCAGTGTGTCACAACCCTCGCTGTAAAGAATTCCTTCCTGATAGCAAATCTAAATTTACCTCCTCAAGCTTAAATCCATTCTCTCTCATTCTAGTCACTACAAGCCCTTGCTTGTAAAAAGTCCCTCCCCAGCTTTCTTGTATCTCCCTTCAGGTACTGGCAGGCTACTCTGAGGTCTCCTTGGAGCATTCTCTTCCCCAGGCTGAACAGCCCTTTCAGCCTGCCCTCATAGGGGACATGCTTCAGCCCTCTCATTGTCTTTATGGCCTCTTCTAGGCCCACTGCAGCAGTTCCATGTCTTCCTTCTGCTGGGGGTCCCAGAACTGGGCACAGTACTGCAGGTGGGGGTCTCACAAGAGCAGAGTAGAGAGGCAGAATTGCATCCCTCACCCTGCTGGTCATGCTTCCTTTGATGCAGCCTAGGACACAGTTGGCCAGGTAGGAGATGTTGCAGTTGTTTTACTACAGGTTGTGCACGAGGCATTAAGTTCAGAAGGCCGAGCAGCATCTTGCTTGGGAAAAACTCACTTCACAACAACACAGGTTTGAAAGCAGCCCTGAGGAAAGGGACCTTGGAGTCTGGGTTGATGAAAAGCTCAACATGAGCCTGCAGTGTGCACATGCAGCCCAGACAGCCAACCGAGTCCTAGGCTGCATCAAGAGCAGCGTGGCCAGCAGGGCAAGGGAGGTGATTCTGCCCCTTTACTCTGCTCTCGTCAGACCCCACCTGGAGTACTGTGTGCAGTTCTGGAACCCTCAGCACAGGAAGGACATGGAAGTGTTGGAGCGGGTCCAGAGGAGGGCCACAAAGATGATCAGAGGGCTGGAGCAGCTCTGCTATGAGGACAGGCTGAGAGAGTTGGGGCTCTGCAGCCTGGAGAAGAGAAGGCTTCGAGGGGACCTGATAGTAGCCTTCCAGTATCTGAAGGGGGCCTACAGGAAGGCTGGGGAAGGATTATTTACAAGGTCCTGCAATGACAGGACAAGGGGCAATGGGCTTAAACTGGCAGAGGGGAGATTTAGACTAGATGTTAGGAGGAAGTTCTTTACAGTGAGGGTGGTGAGGCACTGGAACAGGTTGCCCAGGGAGGTTGTGGATGCTCCCTCCCTGGAGGTGTTCAAGGCCAGATTGGATGAGACCTTGAGTGAGCTGTACTAGTGGGAGGCGTCCCTGCCTATGGCAGGGGGTTGGCACTAGATGATCCTTGAGGTCCCTTCCAACCTTACCATTCTATGATTCTATGAAAACCAAAAGAGGAAAGTGCTAAGTAAAAATCTGCTTACTAATTCTCTTTTCTTCCACGTGTCTTGTTTCTCTCTGCCTCCACTTCAGTGGCCAGTACTCCCTTGCTGTTGTTAACTTGAAAATACAGTCCTTAGGGCTGCGCTCCCTCAAGGAAATCAGTGATGGAGATGTTGCCATTATGAAGAACAAGAACCTTTGCTATGCTGACACCATGGACTGGCGCAGCCTGTTTGCTACTCAGAGCCAGAAAACAAAGATTATACAGAACAGAAATAAAAATGAGTGTGGTAAGTCAAGCAACACTGCCTTCCTGCTCGCTGTGCAAACTCCTTTTGGAATGGGAGAGCAATTACTGTGTGCAGTTCTGGAGCCCTCAGCACAGGAAGGACATGGAAGTGTTGGAGCGGGTCCAGAGGAGGGCCACGAAGGTGCTCAGAGGGCTGCAGCAGCTCTCCTATGAGGACAGACTGAGAGAGTTGGGGCTCTGCAGCCTGCAGAAGAGAAGGCTTCCAGGAGACCTGATAGTAGCCTTCCAGTATCTGAAGGGGGCTACAGGAAGGCTGGGGAGGGACTATTGACAAAGTCTTGCAATAACAGGACAAGGGGCAATGGGTTTGAACTGGCAGAGGGGATATTGAAACTGGATGTTAGGAGAAAGTTGTTTGCAGTGAGGGTGGTGAGACACTGGCACAGGTTGCCCAGGGAGGTTGTGGCTGCTCCCTCCCTGGAGATGTTCATGGCTTTTCTTGTCTCTCCTTCTTTCCCAGCTGCTGCCAAGCATGTTTGTGACCCCTTGTGCTCAGATGTGGGCTGCTGGGGCCCAGGACCCTTCCACTGCTTCTCCTGCAGGTTCTTTGATCGCCAGAAGGAGTGTGTGAAACAGTGCAACATCCTGCAAGGGTACGGTGTCTGAAGTTTTGGTGATGATTTGGGGGATTAGGTGTTTCAGGCATGCTCTAGATAGAAAGAAGTCAAGATACAGGGTCTCTGGTTGCATGGGGTTCAGCAGCTTTGCAGAGATGTTGTGTGAGCGTGGTTCCTAGCTGAGGTTCAGTATCCTTCTCCGTTCAGTATTACTTAGGAGGTTGCTACTGCCGTGGTGGCTTCTGAGGAAACATCTCCTTAAGCCCAAGAGGAGCCTACCTGGAGGCATAGGGAGGCTAAACCTTACACTTCATTCCCATAAGATATAAAGGAGCTTAAAGCCCTATTGAAAGTCTGTGTCAAGCACATTAGGCAAGAGCTGAAGTTGTTTGCAGTCATTGGGAGCTCAGTCAGCCCTGGAACCAGGGCTTCACTGCTTGACAGGCTTCCTTACTGCCAGGGGACTCTTGTCTTTGCTCAGGTGAGCAACTCACCCTTGCAATTTACAATGCTGCAGTCAAGGGAAGACCTTTGACCCAAAAAGCACCAGGAGCAGCAATTTCAGACAAAATTATTGCTTCAGCCTTGCTCAGGATGAGGAAAACATACAGCTGCCTGTGCCTCAGGGCTGTGGCTGGGCTGTTCAGTCAGGTCAACAGGTAACGTAGGTGGCAAAGGTACATCCAGTGTGGAGAAGGACAGGGAATTTTTAATAAATCAAAGTTTTGACTTTCAGTAATCAGGAGTATTAAGCAAGTGCTTGAGAAGGTGTTGATGCCACTCATGTTTGTATTTCTTTGGCAACTTGCAGTTCAGCAGCTGTCTTTTTAGTAAGTGAATTCCCTCCAGCAGCTCTTATGACCTGAAGGGCAGATCTGGGCATTTTTGTGTCAAGTGATGGGTAGATTTAGTTTAATTAATAACACCATTACTTGAAGTGGAACAGCTTTATTGCTATTGAAGCCATCTGTTCCTAACTTTCATATTTTAATGATTCATTGTGTGCTGGAGGGAGGGCATGAATATAATTATTGGTGCATTGCTGGTTAACTCTTGTAATTACTGTTTGGAGCCTTGGAATTGCTTGAACTGGGTTTGCTGATCTCTCCACAACACTACCACTTAAAAGCCTTTGGAAATTGGGGAGAATATTCTGTGTTGTTAGATTAACTGGGAAAGTAAACTAATCTGGAGTGTGCAATTTGGAGTGCTACATCAGCCAAACTTCCCTTACTCTTAGCTCTTCCTGGTTGCACTGAGCAAGTACTACAGGTGTAGTCAGGAGGGTCCCCTCCATGCCTGCTCCTGTCTTGGTACCATCATCTCAATCTATTCAAAACTGGGAAAGAAGAGATGAGCACAATCTATGGCTTACTGATCAGCCCAGGTTTTAATCATGTTTCCCTTTTTGTTGTCTTTCAGAGAGCCAAGAGAGTTTGAAAAGGACTCAAAGTGCATCCCCTGCCACCCTGAGTGCCTGGTTCAAAACTCCACAGCTTACAATGCAACCTGCACTGGCCCTGTAAGAGCAGATTCAGCTTAGCAAACCTCCTCAGCCTGTGCTTTAATACATGTTTCTTGTGTTGAAATAATCTTAAGGTCTCATTTACCCTTCTCCAAGACGGAGTTCATAGATACATAGAATGGTTTGGGCTGGAAGGGACCTTAAAGATCATCTAGTTCCAACCCCTACTCAAGGCCTCCTCCAACCTGGCCTTGAACACCTCCAGGGAGGGAGCAGCCACAACCTCCCTGGGCAACCTGTGCCAGTGTCTCATCACCCTCACTGCAAACAACTTCCTCCTAACATCCAGTCTAAATCTCTCCTCTGCCACTTCAAACCCATTGCCTCTTGTCCTGGCATTACAAGACCTTGTCAATAGTCCCTCCCCAGCCTTCCTGTAGGCCCCCCTCAGATCCTGGAAGGCTACTCTAAGGTCTCCTGGAATCCTTCTCTTCTCCAGGCTGCAGAGCCCCAACTCTCTCAGTCTGTCCTCATAGGAGAGCTGCTGCAGTCTTCTGATCAACTTTGTGGCCCTTCTCTGGACCTGCTCCAACACTTCCATGTCCTTCCTGTGCTGGGGGCTCCAGAATTGCACAGAGACCTCTAGGTGGGGTCTGACGAGAGCAGAGTAAATTAAGTTCCAAGAAAGACAATCAGAATTTTAAAAGATGGAATTTCAAACTTGTTCAAATATCCCAAATGCATACAAAAGCTCTTTCTGCAGAAGTCAATACTACATCATCTTGCTAATCACTCAGAGCCACCCTCACTTTTGTTGTTCTTTAGTTTTGAGAATACTTCTCTCTGTTTCAAACTGTCCAGTTTGCCAGCAGTATGAAATCATTCCCTTTCAATCAGGTCAAACTTGTATCTTAATTGCAAAAATCCAATTTCTTTTTTTTTAATGGGAATAAAATAAGGAGCAGAGTGGGTAGGAGGACCAGATGATTACAACCCTGTAGTCAGTACTGTATGCTCAGTACTGGTGAGGCCACAGCTTGAGTACTGGGTCAGTTTTGGGGCCCTTACTACAAGAGAGACATTAAGGTGATGGAGCATGTCCAGATAAGGGCAGTGAAACTGGTGAAGGGTCTGGAAAACAGGTCCTGTGAGAAACAGCTAAGGGAACTGGGCTTTGTTAGCCTGGGGAAAAGGAGGCTGAGGGGAGACCTCACTGCTCTATACAGCTCCTTGACAGGAGTCTGGATGAGGTGGGTGTTGGCCTCTTCTCCCAAGTAACTAGCAACAGCGTGAGAGGAAATAGACTCAAGTTGCACCAGGGAAGGTTTAGGTCAGATGTTAGGAAAATTTTCTTTGCTGAAAGAGTGATCAGGCATTGGAATAGGCTGCCCAGGGAAGTGGTGGAGTCACCATCCCTGGAGGTGTTGAAAAGCCACGTACACAGGACAATCTGGGACATGGTCTAGTGGGCATGATGGTGTTGGGTTGATGGTTGGACTTGATGGTCTTAAAGGTCTTTTCCAACCCTAATGATTCTATGGTTCTGTTTTCCTGCTTCAACCACAGATCCTCCTCTCAACTTGTTAAACAGCCCTTGCCACCTCCAGCAGCCACTAAGCATCTCACCCTTACCCATCATCAGTCTGAAGAGTCACTGCTCAGTAATGTAAGGCATTTCCGTCCTCCCTTCTAGCTTAGACCACCATGGCCCCAGGGGTGCTGTTAACACTCTAAGCTCCTTTGGGCACTAACCACCCCCTTGTCCAGCATCTAGTAATCAGTCTATTATAGTGGCCCTTAGACATTACAGTGATTAAATTAATCTTCCTATAACATGTCTTACTGTACTGAAACCAGCACTGTGGATGTGGTCTGATTTTTCTCCATAGCAGAGTTTGACCCAGTATTGCTGATTCCTCTGCCTCAGAATATTTAGGGCATTCCTGGTGCTGTTACAGTCTGAATAAAAATAGTTCTGCCAAAGATGACCAAAGGCAAGGCCTTTAAATACAAACTAAGGGAGTCATGGAATCATTTTGATTGGGAAAGAGCTTTAAGATGATTGAGTTCAGCTGTCAGCCCGACGCCACCATGCTCACTAAACCATGTCCCAAAGTGCCACGTCTACATGGGTTTTGAACACCTCCAGGCATGGTGACTCCACCACCTCCCTGTTCCTTCTGTGATTCCTGGTGTGCTTCTCAAATTAAAAAAAAACAACCAAAACAACACATGGCCTCCTTGGGTTGCCTCCATGTTCCACTGCTTCTCACTAACAGAGGGGAGAACCCATGCTGAGATGCTAGGAAAATAATGATCTGGGGTCAGTACTTCAGGGAGATGTCTGCAGATCTGGGTCCAGTGTTTTAAAGCATGCAATGGCAGATCTCACCAGGCAGCAAGTGTTCCCCCCTGCTTGTCAGCTTACCCCTTAACAAAGTGTGGCTAAATTATTCCCCATTAAATGAAAACCAGAAGTTTTTCAACCAGGCAGAAAGACGGCAGGAAAAAAGTAGCAACATTGAAACTCAAGAAAGCTTTAAGCATCAGGTACTGCACTACCTTTTGTACAGTGCATCCTATAAGAGCAGGTGAGGGAACTGGGACTGTTCAGTCTGGGGAAGGGGAGGCTGAAGGGAGACCTTCTTGCTCTCTGCAGCTCCCTGGAAGGAGTTGGGATGAGGTGAAGGTTGGTCTCTTCTTCCTAGTACCAAGTGATAGGATGAGAGGAAATCACAGTATCCCAGTATCACCAGGGTTGGAAGGGACCTCAAAGATCATCAAGTCCAACCCGATACCACAGCCCTCAAGACCAGACCATGGCACCAAGTGCCACGTCCAAACCCTCCTTGAACACCTCCAGGGACGCTGACTCCACCACCTCCCTGGGCAGCCCATTCCAGCAGTCAGTGACTCTCTTAGTCAAGAACTTTCTCCTCACCTCCAGCCTAAGCTTCCCCTGGCACAGCTTCAGACTGTGTCCTCTTGCTCTGGTGCTGCTTGCCTGAGAGAAGAAAGCAACCTCCCCCTGGCTACAACCACCCTTCAGGTAGCTGGAGACAGCAAGAAGGTCTCCCCTGAGCCTCCTCTTCTCCAGGCTAACCAATCCCAGCTCCCTCAGCCTCTCTCCATAGGGTTGTGCTCCAGGCCTCTCCCCAGCCTCGTTGCCCTTCTCTGGACACACTCAAGCACCTCAATGTCCTTCTTCAATTGAGGAGGGGGAAAAGGCCTCAAGTTACACCAGAGGAGGTTTGGGTTGGATATTAGGGAAAATTTCTTTATGGAAGAAGTGATAAGGCATTGGAACAGGAGTCCTAGGGAAGTGGTGGGGTCACCATCCCTGGAGGTGTTCAAAAACATCTAGGTTTGATCTTAAAGGTCTTTTCCAACTGGAGCAATTCTATGATTCTGAACGTTAGGCAGCGAGGCAATAAAGCCAGATGATGCTGTGAGCTTCCCGCGGTGGAAGGTGTTCCGATGTATCTGCCTAATCTCCTCCTGAACAGGCTGAGGTAAGGGCATTGTGAACAAGCTGTTTCTCTTTGCAGGGCCCTGACAACTGTGTGAAGTGTGCCCACTTTATAGATGGGCCTCACTGCGTGAAGTCCTGCCCAGCAGGAGTTCTGGGTGAGAACGACACCCTCGTCTGGAAATACGCCGACGCCAATGCCGTTTGCCAGCTCTGCCATCCGAACTGCACCCGCGGGTGAGTAAAACTCTGCATTGAACGCACACGAGGGAGGGAAACAAATAGGGCAGCAGCTCATCTTGAGCTCCTTCTCTTTCCAGTGGTCCCATTTCAAGAAGAAATAGCAGGGAGCAAGAGAGGTCAGAGGTACACAGATCACAGGATGTTAGGCATTGGAGATCTTCCAGTCCAACCCCCCTGCCGGAGTAGGGCCATGGAATCCAGCT
Source organism: Eubucco bourcierii (assembly GCA_013396675.1). Classification (NCBI taxonomy): domain Eukaryota; kingdom Metazoa; phylum Chordata; class Aves; order Piciformes; family Ramphastidae; genus Eubucco; species Eubucco bourcierii. The sequence goes on from VWZE01005843.1 coordinate 78,346, forward strand.
CAGGTCACACAGCAATGCATACAGACAGGACTTGAAAGTCTCCAGAGGAGACTCCACAACTTCTCTGGGGTGCCTGTTCCAGTGCTCCATGACTCTTACAGTAAAGAAATTCTACCTCATGTTGAGGTGGAACATTCTGTGCTGTCATTTTCACCTCTTGCCCCTTGTCCTATCACAGGGCACAAGCAAGCAGAGACTGTCCCTTCCTTCCTGACCCCCAGCCCTCAGATGTTTATAGACATTGATTAGATCCCCTCTCAGCCTTCTCTCCAGATTAAGCAACCCCAGGGCTCTCAGCCTCTCCTCACCAGGCAGTGCTCCAGTCCCTTCATCATCCTTGTTGGACTCCCTCAAGTAGATCCCTGTTCCCCTTGAACTGGGGAGCCCAGAACTGGACAATAAATAAAAGAAAGGTTGGTGGCCCTGCACCATTACACAGAAGTAAAAGAATGAAAAAAGGAAAATGCTCCAAGGAGGTTTGAAACAGGTTTGCTTACTGATTTAAACAGGAAACTTCCTGGAATTTTGCAGAACTTGCCCACCAGTGCTGCCCTATCTTTTTTCCCTCCACCTGGCTTGGTGCTGGATCTTCTGGTTCTGGGAGGAACATCAGTGACACCTGGTGGATGCTGGGCTCTGCAGGGCCCATTTTTCTCTGCACCTTTCATTTTTCAGGAGGGAAATTCCAGTGGGGAACTATAGTGATGGTCTGTTTGTTTTTCTTTCCATATGCTGGCACTTGCTCTCTTAAAGCCTTGCTTGCCTCCTGTGTCTTTATTAATAGGCATCACTGTTTGTATGAGCCAGTTTGTCCTCATTTGGGGGCACCCTCAAACTGCTTCTTCTAGTGGAGCTGTGAAGTGAGCTGTATTTAACCTGCCTGATATTAAGTAATGACTGTCTCCTCCTCCTGTTTCTGATCTGAGAAGGACACAGGATGCAGGTTTTAGGGTTTGAGACTTGATTGTTGGGCTGTGATGTTTTCAAAGCAAAAACCCAGCCCACATTTGGTGCTCCTGCTCTGTACCCTGCAGGTCTGTCTGATCTAAAATCCTTCAGTAATATGCCTGTAATACATCTTGCAAGAAAGAAGTTATGATATATTCAAACCAACCACCATTGCATCATGTATTAGTTAATTCAACTGCCAGGTCATTAAAAAGCAGAGTGCCCAGGCCTCCAGCTTTGTGGAGAAAAGGAGATGAAGGGTTAAAGAAGCAAATAAAGGTCCCTTCCTAGTGCTGGTAGTGAATTCAGTGCTCTGGTTCCCAGGCAGCAGTGGTAAGAACCTCATGGGTTTGCTGTGCTTTACAGTGGTGCACTCCATGTTTTGTTACAGCAGCAGACAAGGCTTATCAGGGCTTCCTGGAGAATCACAGAATCCTTTTGGTTGCAAGAGATCTTTAAGATCATCAAGTCCAACCATTAAACCAGCACTGCCAGGTCACCAATAACCCATGGCCCTCAGCACCACATCTACATGGCTTTTAAATCCCTCCAGACATGGGGACTCCACCACTGCCCTGGGCAGCCTGCTCTGGGGCTTGACACTTTTAGGGAAAAAAAAAAATGCTAATATCCAACCTAAACCTTCTCTGGTGCTATTTGAGGCTGCTTTTCTCAACTCATTACTTGTTACTGGAGAAGAGACTGACCCCCCCACATTGCTCCAACCACCTTTCAGGTAGTTTTAGAGAGCAATGAGGTCTCTCCACAACCTCAGACTAAGCAATCCCAATTCCCTCAACCACTCTTCACAAGGTCTGTTCTCTAGATCCTTCACCAGCTTTATTGCCCTTCTCTGGACACACTCAAGGGGCCTCTAAAGACAGAATCATAGAATTACCTGAGATGGAAGGGACCTGAAGGATCATATAGTTCCAATCCCCTTGCTATGGGCAGGGACACCTTACATTAGATCAGGCTGCTCAGAGCCCTATCCAGCTTGACCTTAAACATTTCCAGGAATGGGGCTTCTACCACCTCCCTGGGCAACCCATTCCAGGGTTTCACCACTCTCAAGATGAAGAACTTCTTAACATCCAGTCTGCATCTACCCATTTCTAGCTTTGTTCCATTCCCCCCAGTCCTATCACTACCTGACAGCCTAAAAAGTCCCTCCCCAGCTTTCTTGTAGCTCCCTTAAGATACTAAAGGCCACAATAAGGTCACCTCAGAGCCTTCTTCTCTCCAGACTGAACAGCCCCAACTCTCTCAATCTCTCCTCATAGCAGAGATGCTCCAGCCCTCTGACCATCCTCATGGCCCTTCTCTGGACACCTTCCAGCACAACCATAACCCTCTTGTAACAGGGGTTCCAGAACTGGGTGCAGTACATCAAATCAGGAAATATGAGTTGAGGAGAAAGTTGTTAAAATCTTGATAGATCTGGGAAAGAAATAACTGTGTCTGCACTGGAATGAGGAACACCTGTGTGCACAGATGAAGTGCTGAGTTGAGGGTGCAGTAGTCCTCAGGGACTGTCCACAGCACTGATGTTCTAAGAAGGAAAGAGATAGTTCAGGGACTACAACCACTGCTAGATTCCATCTGATACATCCACAAGGTCTCAAGGCAGCTCAGAAGACAAGGTCACATATTTTGGTTCCTGTAAGCAGGAGGAAAACAACTCAGGAATGGAGTCAATGATTGTTTAGATTCCATAAAACCTGAGTTACTTATGTTGAGAGCCATCATAAAATTCCACTTTAAGAAAGATGGTTATGCTTAGTGGTGGATGGGTATTTGTCACAGGCTGTGTTTCTCCTTTGACTTGTGAATTTAATCAGCAAACCAAGTGGGATTTGAAAAGCACAAGCTGCTCTCTCATTTTCTTCCACAACACCTCTTTTACTTTCTCTCATCAGCCTTGATATCAATGGATTTGTGTGGGAAATAATTCTGAAAAAGAAGGGGACTGATGCAAATCTACAGTTCTCCTGTTTCTGCTTTCTGGTGTAGGAAAACAGCTGCTTGGTCATTCCTCAGGCTGAAGGTGCAGAGAGGAAATCTCTCTTCCTCAGAGAGCTGGTTTTTGCTGTTAGGAAACACATGAAGGACTTGGCACCATGAGGTAGCATGGTAAAGCAGAAATTTTAGGAAGGGATAACTGGGACTACAGTGACATTCTGAAATGAAGTGAGGTCTTTTAATTTCACATCCTCCTCAGGAGAAGCTGCACGTGTGCTTCATTGCATTAGCACATACAAATCTGTATCATAGAATCATAGAATGGTAAGGTTGGAAGGGACCTCAAGGATCAGCCAGTTCCAACCCCCTGCCATAGGCAGGGACACCTCCCACTAGTACAGGTCACTCCAGGCCTTGTCCAACCTGGCCTTGAAACTCCAGGGAGGGAGCAGCCACAACCTCCCTGGGCAACCTGTTCCAGTGCCTCACCACCCTCACTGTAAAGAACTTCCTCCTAACATCCAGTCTAAATCTCCCCTCTGCCAGTTCAAACCCATTGCCCCTTGTCCTGGCATTGCAAGACCTTGTCAGTAGTCCCTCCCCAGCCTTCCTGTAGCCCACTTCAGATCCTGGAAGGCTACTCTAAGGTCTCCTGGAAGCCTTCTCTTCTCCAGGCTGCAGACCCCCAACTCCCTCAGCCTGTCCTCACAGCAGAGCTGCTGCAGCCCTCTGAGCATCTTCATGGCCTCCTCTGGACCCGCTCCAACACTTCCATGTCCTTCCTGTGCTGAGGGCTCCAGAACTGCACACAGTGCAGATATCCAGATGGTAGAGTATGATAGGGTGAGGTCTTGAGTTCCAGATGAGTTTTTCCTTGAGCATCTGATGAGAGGAGCCCAGTGCCAAGCAAGCTGTGTCTCCTGTGCCTGTAAGCAAGCTGCTGCTTTTGCTGTGCACGTGCAGCCCCTCTGTGCATCCGGGAATCAGTATGGACAGCACTTCCAGGACACCAGGATCCACATTCTTGCATGGGAGCCCAGTGACCTCACAAGACCTTCCAGATGCTGCATCTTGGAGCGCTGTGTTGGCCCAGAAACAAGGCAAATATACCAGATCAGAGTAGTGAAAACAAACAAATAAAACCCAACAAAATGAGTGCTTGCTTCACCTCTTCCTCGTCCAGACCTAGATCAGGTTTTGAGATCAGCTCTGCCACTCCCTCTGCCATTTTGGAATTTTTCTGATTCCTCCTCTCAGCAAGAAGGAATTCAGAGCAGTTTTCCTGGCACAGACCTGCTCCTTACCCCCTACTTGACCTCTGGAGTTGTTTTGGGATGATCCATTTTCTTTGAAGTCAGTGCAAGGAGCAGATATCACAAACTGGACTTTTCTCCTTGCTGTGCTATGCTTTTCAGAGGTGATGTAACCCTCTCTGTAATGCTCTCCTTACTTGGTAGACACCACGAAGACCACAGTTCCCATAAAAAGCATACATCTTGTAGCCCAGCAGCACTTGGGCAATCATAGAATCACAGAATTACAGAATGTCAGGGGCTGGAAGGGACCTCAAAAGCTCATCCAGTCCAAACCCCCTGCCAGAGCAGGATCTCCTATACCAGATCACACAGGAACATGTCCAGGTGGGTTTTGAATATCTCCAGAGAGGGAGACTCCACAGCTCCCCTGGGTAGCCTGTTCCAGTGTTCTGTCACCCTCTCAGAGAAAAAATTCCTCCTCATGTTTAAGTGAAACTTCCTGTGCCTCAGCTTCCACCCATTGCCCTTTGCCCTGTCCTTGGGCATCACCCAGCAGAGCCTGGCTCCAGCCTCCTGGCACTCACCCTGCACATATTGATAAACATTGCTGAGGTCACCTCTCAGTTTCCTCTTCTCCAAGCAGCACAGCCCCAGCTCCCTCAGGCTTTCCTCATAAGAGAGATGTTCCATTCTCTTCAGCATCTTTGTGGCTCTGCACTGGACTCTCTCAAGCGGTTTTCTATGGCACTCTTGAACTGAGGGCCCCACAACTGGACACAGCACTCCAGATGCAGCCTCACCAGGGCAGAGTACAGGGGCAGGGGAACCTCTCTGGACCTACTAACCACAGCCCTTCTAATACACCCCAGAATGGCATTGCCCATCCTGGCCACAAGTGCACATTGCTGGCTCATGGTCAACCTCTCATCACCTAGGACCCCCAAATCCTTTTCCCCTTCATTGCCTTCCCACAGATCAGTCCCCAAATGTGTGGTGCCTCTCACGTGTGTTAGACCATCAGCTGGATGTAGCCACTGAGTTTTCATCTGTGTTGGTTTTTGCATTGGGCTGCCAAAAAAGAATTTTGGGCATTTTTAATCCCAATGGAGGATGAATGCAGGTAGAGTTTCTGGCTCTCTGGATAAGTGTTGTACTTGTTTACATTACCAGTAACATAAGACCTTAGATTTTGAAGGATGAATGCCATGCACACTTACCAACAGGTTCTAGCCAAAGAGAGTGCTGCCAAATCCTGTTTACTGATGGGAGTGTGTATCTGCCACCCAAAATTTCCTTTGCAGTAGAAAACCTGGAAATTGGAATCTTTTATTTACCAGTAAGCAAGGACTGTGCAGGAGAGTCTGCAGTGACACATTCTGCCCTTTTACAGGCTACTTCTGCTGTTCCCCATGGTCAACCCTGAGCCTCTGCACTAATGCAGATGTCCAGGCAGAGCCAGGGAATCCAGGTCCATTTGAATGTTGTGTATCTGTGTCCTCCCCTCCATTCTACCACCTGATGGAAAACTGTTTCAAATTGTTCTTTAAACAGTATGCAGCATAACTATGCCTATGGCTGAAAGATTTCGGAGCAAGGCCATTGGCTGATACTTAAGGGACTCTGTTACCAATTCCTGTGTTAACACTTGGACTTCTCTGAAACACAAACTTATCACTCAGTAGCTCTCTTCTTAGCTGGAACTACACAAGCATTAGCCAGAGCTAATATGTTTGTAACATTAATTTGTTTTCACAGGTGCAAAGGACCAGGTCTTGAAGGTTGTCCAAATGGGTGAGTGTTTTATCTGCTACAATTAAGGACAGAGCTGGAAAGAATGCATATGTGTTTGCATTCCCACAGTGGACACTGCTAGGCTGAGACTAAAGTTAAATCTTCAGTTCTGCACAACAAAGTGACAGATCAGAGCAGGTTCCCACCTATAAAAATCATTTGAAGAGCTGAAAAATAACCCTCCTGGCACTCCAAAACCTTGTTCTGCTTGGCTTGTAATGGATGTTGCTGGAGGATGAAAGGAGGAGTTGAAGAAAGAAAGGAGAGAGTGTGGCAGAGAGATTTTAGGATTTATATAGCTATATGCATTACAGGGAATTCATCTCAGAGACCCATGGAGTCTTTTCCAGCCCTGTGACCACAGAATCAGAGATTGGTGAAGGTTGGAAGGTACCTCCAGAAACCATCTAGTCCAAGCCCCCTTGCTAAGCAGGTTCATCTAGATCAAGTTGGCCAGGCTTGTGTCCAGGCAGGTCTTGAAAGTCTGCAGAGAAGAGACTACACAACCTCTCACATTGCACTGTTTGGCCTCATGACTTGCATAAAGTCATGCAATAAGCAAACAGGCTTCTCTGACTAAAGCAGAAGGATTTTAGCTCCTGGCCACTGTGTCATCCTACTGCCGGAGAAATTCAACATGGAAGAACTGTTAAAAAGTGACTCTTTTGTAGTGTTCCCTGGGGCAAGTCAGAAGGAGCTGTGGTGGATTCAGTACAAGCTAGAAACTGTCTAAACACAGACTAACAACCAACCTTGGTAAACAGGTTTTTCTTTTCAATTTGAGTTTGAAATGACTCAGGCTCTCATAAGGAGACAGCAATCTGTACGTGCAGCATGGACAGTTCACACAGTACCTGGCCTCAGACCAGACCCTCCTTAGGGAGGGGGGAACCATCCCCTGCCCAGTAATGATGAGATGTCAGCTTCATTGCTGGTATCAGAGCTGCATGTGCCTTCTTGATACCACTTTCTCTCCGTGTGCTTCATGTACCTAATCAGATGCAGTCTGCCCATGGCTTCCGTATGCAAACATCACATATTTGATGCCCATGTGTTGTTGGGTTTGTCAAAGGGAAGAGAAATCTCCTTGCCTAACCTATGAGGATCACCTACATTTGTGAGTTTTGAGAGAAAAGTGCAGACTTTGAGCAGGCTACTGGATGAGGAACTTAAAAACACAGATGTCCAAGATACCTGAAGTGTCAAATAGGCTTAAGAGAACATCAAAACCTAATGCTTCATGCAACCTCTGTAGGGTTTTTTGAAAACCTTACACTTAAGCATTTTTGTCTCTTTTTGCATCCCCTCCTCTCTTGCAGCTCCAAAATCCCATCTATAGCAGCTGGCGTTGTCGGAGGCCTCCTGTGCCTGGTAGTGGTGGGTCTGGGCATTGGCCTCTACTTGCGGAGGCGCCACATCGTCAGAAAGCGGACCCTGCGCCGGCTGCTGCAGGAGAGGGAGGTGAGTACCACCAGCACAGCCACGACACCAGCTGCTCTGCTGGGGACAATGGGTGCTGGCCTCCTCATACCTTGAAAAGCACCACACATCTTGGTGGCTTGGCCAGAAAGTCAGAAAAGAGGTGGCGTGCACCTCACTTCATCTCAGATTTGACCCCTCTGGGTCTCATTTTGAAAAGCTTTAGGGGATTTAGTTGTCCAAATCCCGATGACAGTCACTGAGACTGTCTACTCAGAACACCTGTGCCTTTAGGGAGATGTGCAGTGAGTTTGCTGAGCCATGCCACTATGCTGCATAGAGCCTCACCCATAAAAGCATTCCTGGCTCTAGACGAGCCTTGAGCCTGCTGAGACGACTTGGGTGCATTTGAAGGTGTTACTCCCTTCATCATAGGCTCTGCAGAGGGTCTTGGATAGGCTGGATCAAGGAGCCAACATCAATGGCCAAATGCTAGGTCCAGCACATGGGTCACAACAACCCCAAGCTAAACTACAGGCTTGGGGCAGTGTGGCTGGAGAGCTGCTGGTAGAAAGGGATCTGGGGGTTGGAACAGACGGGAACTGAATATAAGCCAGCAGTGTGCCCAGGTAGCCAAGAAGGCCGATGACATCCTGGCTTGTATTAAAAATGCTGAGGCCAACAGTAGGGAGGAAATTGTGCCCTTTTACTTGGCTTTGGTGAGGCCACACTTTGAGTATTGTGTTCAGTGTTGCACATCTTATGGACAAGAGAGATGTGGAGGTGCTGGAGCAGGTCCAGAGGAGGGCAACAAAGCTGGGGAAGGGTCTGGAGAATACATCTTGTAAGGAGCAACTGAGGGAGCTGAGGATGGTTAGTTTGAAAANTTGAAAAAGAGGAGGCTGAGAGGAGACCTCATTGCTGTTTACAGCTGCCTGAAGGGACATTGTAGAGACGCTGCTGCTGGTCTCTTCTCACAGGTAATTGGAGACAGAACAAGGGGGAATGGCCTCAAGCTGAGACTGGGCAGGTTTAGAATATTAGGAAAAGGTTTTTCGTGGAGAAAGTGGTCAGGTGCTGGAATGAGCTGCCCAAGGAGGTGGTGGAGTCACCGACCCTGGATGTGTTTAAGGTGCATTTGGATGTGGTGCTTGGGGCTATGGTTTAAGGTGAATCTTGTAGAGCAGGGTTATAGGTTGGACTTGGTGATTGCAAGGGTCTTTTGCAACCTGGGTGTTTCTGTGATTCCTTGTAAGAGCAATGTTCCACCCCATTAATCATCTTTGTGGCTCTAAGTTCTTTATGCTGAGGGTAGTGAAATGCTGGATGGAACAGGTTGTCCAAGGAGGTGAAGGCCTCATGCCTGGAGATGTTCAAGGTCAGGCTTGATGGGGCTCTGAGCAACCTGACCTAGTTGGGGATATCCCTGCTTGTGTCATGGGGTGTTGGACAAGATGACCTTTGTGGGTCCTTTCCAACCCGATGCATTCCGTGATTCGTTTTGTGATGTCTGTTTGGAGGGCATTGCTGCTCTTAGCAACGAGGCTTAGATCACATTCTGCACACATCAGTAGTCAATTCCACAACCTTTTTTTAATTGACAAAAGAATGACTCTCAGAGTTTCGATGGCTGCTTGCAAACCTTGGAGTGGGGACTACTGATACTGATGGAAATTTCATCCAGACATGAAAGGTTGCAGGTGATTTATGCCCTGCAAAAGTATTAAAAACCTTTTCATCATTAACTCATAAGTCTAAAAAAAACTTTAAAAAATCAAACAACCAAAATACCCATCAATAACCTTCTTTAGGATCTCTGGTAATCACATTGCTCTTTTTGCCATGTGTTTTAAGGCTTTGAAGTCAAAAGCTGCATTTGCACAGCAGCATTCCTCCATCCTCCTTCAAAATGGCAGTTGCCAGTCTGGGATTGATTTTACCTTTGAAATTTGGAGCTACTTTAGATATTCATTGGTGCAAGTCAGAGTGGAGTTGTCCTCTCCACAAACTTGCAGGTGTTGATTATTTCAAAGGAGGATTTAGTTGGCTCCCTTAAGTGTGCTGCTTGCTGTCCTCCTGGGCTGTGTATCCTTCTAACATTGTCTTCTTTCTTCACCAGCTTGTCGAGCCACTGACACCGAGTGGGGAGGCACCAAACCAGGCTCATCTGAGAATCTTAAAGGAAACAGAATTCAAAAAGGTCAAAGTTTTAGGCTCTGGAGCTTTTGGCACTGTTTATAAGGTAAGATCACCATGTTTCTCTTCCCTTTTCCATCTCACTTCCTCATGCAGAAGCTGCCCAAAGTACCACCAGCACAGGTTGGGAACTGCCCTGCTGGAAAGCAACTCCGTGGAGAAAGACCTTGGAGTCCTGGTGTTCTGCACGGGCAACCAACGTGCCCTGTGGCCAAAAGAGTCAATGGTATCCTGGGCATCAGGAAAAGTGTGGCCAGCAGGTTTAGGGAGGTTCTTCTCTCCTTCTACTCTGCCCTGGTGAGACCACGCCTGGAATACTGTGTCCAGGTTTGGCTCCCCAGTTCAAGAGAGACAGGGACCTGCTGGAGAGAGTCCAGCGGAGCACAACAAGGATGCTTGGGGGGCTTCAGCATCTCCCCTGCAAAGACAGGCTAAGAAACCTGGGGCTGTTTAGTCTGGGCAAGAGAAGACTGAGAGGAGATCTGATCAATGTATACAAATATCTGAGGGGTGGATGTCAAGTGGCTGGGGCCAATCTCTTTTTGGTGGGCAGCAGCAATAAGACAAGGAGCAATGGCTACAAACTGGGACATAGAAGGTTTCACTTCAACATGAGCAGAAACTTCTTTACAGTGAGGGTGATAGAGCACTGGAACAGGCTGCCCAGAGAGGTTGTGGAGTCTCCTTATCTGGGGGCTTTCCAAACCTACCTAGATGTGATCCCGTTCAAACTACCCTAGGGAATGCTACCTTGGCAGGGAGGTTGGACTCAATGATCTCTGGAGGTCACTTCCAACCTCTAAAGTCCTTCCAATACTCTAAAGTGATTCAGTGAGGTATGAACACCTCAGGAGCTCTGATCAGTGTATATAGTTTTTTTTTTTCAAACTCGATTTTATAGCCTATAAATATCATATAGAGAGATTATTCAATCATCATTTGTTGCATTATGAATCAGTTAAGATGGGAAGTTTTAAATGAGGTGCTTCCAAAGCCATACTGCTAAACCTGGAGGACAGAGATCTCAAGCTAAAAACTGCCTACCACAGCCAAATTCACTGCCAGGTGTGAATATTAAAGAGGGGAAAAAAATGAAAAAAGAAAAAAAAAAAGAAATGCACTTGGGTCACATTTTTGCTAAACCATTTTTCCCTGTGGTCTTGTTTTCATAATTGTCAGTCACTCTTTCTTTACAGCTGTCTCAGGTGTGTGGAATTGTCTACACAGCTTCAGTTGTGTAGGTCCACAAGGTATTTATTCAATTGGTGTTTGCTTATCCTCTACATTCCTCCTTTATTCAGGACACATGTTTCAGGCTTTGCCAGCAGTGCTGAAATCCAAACTATAGCTTCATGAAGTGCTAAATTGTGAAGCAGGCTTCCAGCTGTGGTTAGGAGCTCTGGGGCACTAAACCTACTGACCTTTGAAAATGTGCACCTACAATTAAAGTTCATAGAATCATAGAATGGTAAGGTTGGAAGGGACCTCAAGGATCATCCAGTTCCAACCCCCTGCCATAGGCAGGGACACCTCCCACTAGCACAGCTCACTCAAGGCCTCCTCCAACCTGGCCTTGAACACCTCCAGGGAGGGAGCAACCACAACCTCCCTGGGCAACCTGTTCCACTGTCTCACCACCCTCACTGGAAAGAACTTCTTCCTAACATCCAGTTTCCATCTCCCCTTTGCCAGTTTAAACTCATTCCCCTTGTTCTGTCATTGCAAGACCTTGTCAATAGTCCCTCCCCAGCATTCCTGTAGCCCACTTCAGATACTGGAAGGCTCCTCCAAAGTCTCCTGGAAGCCTTCTCTTCTGCAGGCTGCAGAGCCCCAACACTCTCAGCTGTCCTAGTCAATGCTTTGTTTTACTGCAGCTAAATGCAAGATTTATTTAATTAGTTGCCCTTCAGAGGGCATTAGTGAGATCAGGGCTGCTCTTTATGCATCTCTTGGGCTGTCTAAACAGAGATGGTAATGAACATGTTTTTCCCAAACCCTGGTAGGGGTGACAAAGAGCAATGCCATTCACTCCACCAGCAGGATTTTGCTAACACCCACAAGACTTTTGGTTTCCTTATTTTTGCCGTCTACCATGTCTTCCCAGAATATTTAAGTCTACTCAGAAGCTACAAAATGCATATGGAATTGTATGAATTAAGCTGTTGGATATGAGACTGAGTAACTCTTTGTACTTCTTTTGCTAGGGACTTTGGATCCCAGAGGGGGAGAAGGTCAAAATCCCTGTTGCTATTAAAGAATTGAGAGAGGCTACATCACCAAAAGCCAACAAGGAAATACTTGACGTAAGTTCTCATGGGTTTTTTTGTCAAGTTGTCAGTGGTCTGTGGATTTTCTTCTGTAACTATTAAAGGCATTTCAGGATTTTGGGTGGGAAGAAGCTTTGCACCCCAGACTGAGTTCTCCATGGTCATCTCAGCAATCAGGAGTCGTTTTCTCCCCTCTACTCTGCTCTTGTGAGAACCCCACCTACTGTACTGCACCCAGGTCTGGGGCCCACAACACAAGAAGGACATCAAACTTCTGGAGTGGGTCCAAAGGAGAACCACAAAGATGATCAGAGGACTCGAGCACCTCAACTGTGAGGACAGACTGAGAAACCTGGGGCTGTTCAGCTTGGAGAAGAGAAGGCACTGGGGAGACTATAGAGCAGCTTTCCAGTACCTGAAGGGGGCTTACAAGAAAGATGGGAAGGAACTTTTTACAAGGGGATGCTGTGGCATGATCGTAGAATCATAGAATGGTAAGGTTGGAAGGGACCTCAAGGATCAGCTAGTTCCAACCCCCTGCCATAGGCAGGGACACCTCCCACTAGTACAGGTCACTCATGATGAGAGGGAATGGGTTGAAGCTTGAGGAGGGTAGATATTAGGAAGGTGGATATTAGGAAGAAATTTGCCCAGGGAGATTTTGGATGTCCCCTCCCTGGATGGGTTCAAGGCCAGGTTGGATGAGGCCCTGAACAACCTGGTCTAGTAGAAGGTGTCCCTGTCCATGTCAGGGGCCTTGGAACTAGATCATCTTAAAGGTCTTTTCCAACTCTAACCATTCAATGATTACCGAATCACAGAAGTAGGTTATAGACCTAGATGTACTGAGCTTTACAGCCCAGTTTGTTGAGTGCTTTTGTGTCTCCATTGAACCCTGTGCTCCAAACACTGCTGTAATACTTGTGAGGTACCACCTAAGGAGAAGTCAGGAGCATACATTTACAGCTAATTCTCTCTACTCTGATGTTTCAGACCTTGAACTGTGCTATTCATTACCATTGAGTGGTGGTGAGGCACTGGAACAGGTTGCCCAGGGAGGTTGTTCAAGACCAGGTTGGACGAGGCCTTGAGTGACCTGTGCTAGTGGGAGGTGTTCCTGCCTATGGCAGGGGGTTGGAACTAGATGATCCTTGAGGTCCCTTCCAACCTTACCATTCTAGGATTCCATGATTCAACACCTCTAGGGATGGGGCTTTGATCACCTCACTGGAGAGCCTATTCCAGTCTTTGAGAACCCTTTCAGTTAGGACATTTCTTCTAGTATCCAACCTAAACCTCCCCTGATGCAACTTGAGGCCATTCCCTTTTGTCCTAAATGAAGCAATATTCATTCTGATTTTAGTTTAGTTAGTCTCGAGCCTCATCTCCCGAACCCATGTGGCTCAGGTCCCTATACCCTGCTGATCCCTCTCTCTGCTGGCATTCTCTGCATTGAGGAGCTGGCAAAGGTGCTGCTCAACTGCCTGCCCTGACACCTGCCCCCCACTTTCCTCTTCACAGCAATAAGGAGCATAACTCAGTCTTTGCAAAGGATCCTTTCTTCAAGGCAAGGTTGGATGGGGCCTTGAGCAACCTGTCTAGTAGAAGATGTCCCTGCTCATGGCAGGGGTTGGGAACAAGATGGTCTTTAAGGTCCCTTCCAACCCAAACTGTTCTGTGATTGTGTGATGTGGACTAAACTGCATTAAATTCCTGTGTACTGAAGGCAGGGTTAATGAATTAGCCTATGATGCTGCACCCTGCCTTCAGCAGGTCAGGAGAGTCACAGGACTTAGGCAACAGAGGCAAGGACTGCACAATCGTCAGTGATGTCAAACTCCTTCCTCTTTCCAAGGTTTCTGCAATGCATCCTCACCTTATCATTTTGTTTCCTTTGAGTTAGGATGCTTAACAGAAAGCTCCTGGGTTTTTGTTTCTGGTTTTGTTTTTGTTTTCCCCAGCCTTGTTCATTTTTTGAGACGATTGGGTTGATGGAATTCATTCCTTCCACTTAAAAAGACAAAACCCATAGAAGAAGTCAGACAGATGGCTCCAAAATGGTTCTCTCAAACCAGATTTTTTGGTACAAACCCAGCTTTCCAAGGTCTCTGAAACCTCAGAGATAATAATGTCCAATTAGAGATGATTTGTCTTAGAGTAACACAGTGGGTATAGACCAAGTGCAGCAGCTTTAGCATGCACAAGCTCTCGCTGGCTTTATTAGGGTAGGGCTAATTCAGAAGGCTGTTGTTGAATACCACGCATACTTGGAGCAGGTCAGAGTGTACCACAGACATTTCCAAGATAAACAGTTGAAACAAAGGCCCACTTTAATGTCTTGGGCTACTTAGAGGGACCCACAACTGCACAATAGTTCCCTTCTGCTCCCTGCGAGGAGGTGGTGGCCTGTCTCACTTTGCGGTACCAGATGGAAGTGGCAGTGTCAAGGCTTGGCCACTCTCTGACAGCTGTGTGGCCCCTACACCCACCCTACTCTTTCAGCAGCCCAGTTCTCAACCCCCAGGTCAGCCCCCGTGCAGGCTGCACAGCAGGTGGGCAGTGAGAACAGCTCCAACTTTGCTGCCCTGAACACAGGATGTTTCACTTGAACTTAAGGAAGAATTTCTTTCCTGTGAGGGTGTCAGAGCACTGGAACAGGCTGCCCAGAGATGTTGTGGAGTCTCCTTCTCGAGAGACTTTCAAAAGCTGCCTGGAAACCATCCTGGATAACCTCCTCTGGATGACCCTGTGTTAGCAGGGGATTGGACTGGGTCCAGATGTCCCTTCCATTCCCCACCAATCTGCAGTTCTGTGAACACAAGGTGGATCTGAATCCCAACAGGAAGCAAGGCAAGGAACAGGCACTCTGCATCAGTGTAACTTCCGTAAAGAAGTTTCACCTCATGTTGAGGTGAAACCTTCTGTGTTCCAGTTTGTAGCCATTGCTCCTTATCTTATTTCTGCTGATCAGTGAATAGAGATTGGGTCCAGCCACTCGATGCCCACCCCTCAGATATTTGTACAAATGGATCAGATCTCCTCTCAGTCTTCTCTTTCTCCAGACTAAACAGCCCCAGGTTTCTCAGTCTCCCTTCATAGGGAGATGCTCAAGACTCCCAGTCATCCTCATGGCTCTCTGCTGGACTCTTTCCAGCAGGTCCCTGCCTCTCTTGAACTGGGGAGACCAAAACTGGACACAGTATTCCAGGTATGGTCTCACCAGGGCAGAATAGAGGGACCCCTCAGTTTTGTCCCCAGGATTTTTGCTTGGTGTACCAGTAGTGGGAGACTCATTCTTCTGCAGCATCTCAGTGATGCTTCAGTGTTTGGAATTTACTCTTTCCACCAAGAGGAAAAAAAATCTCTGTCCACAGAGTGGGACATACACATCTTTTGTACGGGCACAGAGTTGGCATACATTATTTTAGCAACCTCTCAAAGGACCAACTTCTCTCCTACCACCTCCAACCACTTCTGTCTTCCCAAAGGGAGTGTCTGACATAGCTTTTATTCCTTTCCACTCAGGAAGCTTATGTGATGGCTAGTGTTGACAACCCTCACGTGTGCCGCTTGCTGGGGATCTGCCTCACTTCCACTGTCCAGCTCATCACACAGCTGATGCCTTACGGCTGCCTGCTCGACTACATCCGAGAGCACAAGGACAACATCGGCTCCCAGTACCTTCTCAACTGGTGTGTGCAGATTGCAAAGGTAAGTGCACCAGCAGGCTCCCAGCTCGGGTACAACTCGGGCTCCACCAGGCAGATCTGACACCACACAGTCTGCTCGTTTACTCACTGCTCTCTGTCAATCTTTCCGTGTCACCACACAGGTCCTAGATACCTTATACGTGGCATTGTCACTGTATCTTCAACAACTGACTGTTGTCAAGCTGCTGAGCAAACATTAACTGTCTTCTTGTGAAGCTTTGGGAGTTCCCCCACCCCCCCACACTTTGTAAAATGACCCAGACTAGCACTCAGTCGGCTGGAAGTTCAATGATGAAGCTCTATTTACAGCTTTGCACAATGTACAGCAGATATTTACACTATATACACAATATTTACAGAAATATACAAGTAAAAGGTAATACAGCAACACAACTCCCCTCCCAGAAATCAGAGACCCCAGGAGGGGCTCCCAACCACCCTTCCACCTTCTCCCCACCCCTGTACCTTACCCCAAGGTTTGCCTTACGTGTAAGGTAAATTAGAAGGATCGGCCAGGAAGGGTTAGAAGAAAAGTGGTTAGTGAGGATTAATCAGCAGAGGAGCCAGAGCCCAGAAGCTGCTAGATCCCACCAGCAGCTCCTGTTCCAGCAAGAGACAGAGAGAGACTGACTGATCTGTTGTTTTGGTTAGTATTCCCAAACAATTCTCCAGCAAGCGTATGAGTGAAGTAGACATCGTGATGTTTTCCTTTCACAGCCTATAGTGTAATATTGTCTATTAAAATATTCCAATTAGCCTCAAACCAGCACACTTCTAGACAGTGTAATATTAGCACCAAGACATTTGTGTCCAAAGCAAACACCCAGTCAGGAACTGACAAAGGCAGGGAGGGAGTAGAATTCACAAGGACTGGCAGAAAAAACTGTGGTAGGTGTTGGAAGGAAACCCTGGAGATCATCTAGTCCAAGGCTCTAAAGCAGGTTCAGCCAGAGCAGGTTGTCCAGCATCATGTCCGGGAGGGTTTTGAATATCTTCAGAGAAGGAGACTCCACAACCTCTCTGGGCAACCTATTCCACTGCTCTGTCATCCTCACAGCAAAGAAGTTTTTTCTTATGCTCAGACCATGTTCAGCAGTTCCTGTACTAACCTGCTGCTTCCATCAGCAGATTTCTTTGGGCTGTGCCACAGGGCAAACAGTGAGGTTGAATAAATCTTGAGTACTTCTTACATGTCTCTGAGAATTTCAGGCTGGAATCTCTGAGTTCCTGGGGATGGAACCTGTGTGCCCAGGTGGCCAAGAAGGCCAATGGCATCCTGGCCTGCATCAGGAATAGTGTGACCAGCAGGAGCAGGGAGGTCATTCTCTCGCTGTATTCTGCATTAGTTAGACCACACCTTGAGTACTGTGTGCAGTTCTGGGCCCCTCAATTCAAGAAGGCCATTGAGGTGCTTGAGCATGTCCAGAGAAGGGCAACGAGGCTGGGG
>VWZE01005843.1:95412-125991 GCA_013396675.1 Eubucco bourcierii
ACTTGGTGCCATGGTCTAGTCTTGAGGGCTGTGGTATTGGGTTGGACTTGATGAACTTTGAGGTCTCTTCCAACCTTGGTGATACTGTGAAACTGCTGATAAATATGGAAGAGATTGAGGAGAGATCTTGCTGTCTACAATGACCTGAAAGAAGATTCTAGTGGAGCAGGGAGTCAGGCTCTTCTCTAAAGTAACTAGTGATAGCATGAGTGGAAATGGCCTCAAGCTGCACCAGGGGATGTTTAGATTGGATGTTGGGAAAATTTTCTTTACTGAAAGAGTGGTCAGGCACAGGAATAGGAGTCCCAGGGAAGTGGTGGAGATGTTAAAAAAACATGTGGACATGGCACTTCAGGGCATGGCTTAATGGCAGTGGCAGTGTTGGACTGATGCTTGGACTTGATGATCTTAAGGGTCTTTTCCAACCAAAGAGGTTCTGTGAATAAATGACCAGCTTCATTCTGACACAGACTAGTGTGACCAGAAGACATTTGGGCACTGCAGGCTGTTCTGTAATCTGCAGGCAGTGAGTTGATTTCTGTCACCTCATTGGAATGGCCTCAGTGCCAAAGGAAAATCACCTTGTCACTCCTGGTGCTGTTTGCCAAGGAGAAGAGCAGCAAATGAGGCCAAAGCACAGCCTCTAGCCCTTAGCAGCAACATGCTGGGTTTGGAATGTGGGATGCTACTAGCATGCATGGAAGAATGGAGCAAAACCAGCCATGAAATAGCTGCAGTTTGTTGGAGCTTCATCATAGGAGACAGCAATACCCCAAAAACATGGCTGCTTCAATGCTGCTTGTTTGAGGAATGCCGGTCTGCCAGCTAACCACACACTTACAGCCTTATCGGTCCCCAGAGACCTTGTATACATCCCAGGCTTGCCTGGCTGTGGTTTTGCTTGCAGGAAACATGCTGAGGACTTGAGAAATGTAGCCACCAAAAGCACACAGAGCATGTTTTTCATCTCAGTGTGTGTACTTCTTTCCAGCCGGCTCCCTAGCAAGTGGATTTTAATTTACGTGTCCGCCCGGGATGTGAGTTGCATTTTTGTGACTCCTTTGCTCTCATTTAAAATCAATTACTGCTCTGTCCTGGTTGCAGTCACTTTGGACAATGAGCTGGAGGCAACATTTCCCTCCTCCTCCTCCTCCTCATTAATTTGTAAGGTGGCCAAATCAGTCCCCAAATAGATCCTTGGGGCATCACTTGCCCAGGAGGTTGCCATTCACAATTGTTAGCTTCTGTTTGATTTTTCTCATGTTGGTTCAGCATTTGCCTGCAGCAACATCTACCCTCTCCGGTGATACCTGACCTTCAACATAGTCCTTTGTGCTTCTCCTCACTGAAGTTCCCCTCAAAGCACTCATAAATTGTTCACACAGCTTTTTCCCACCAGTGTGTTCGGTGTTACTACCACGATAAAATCATGACAGACTTTTGGACATTCTCTCACTCTTGAAAAAAGTACTTTTGGAGGGGGGAAAAATGTGGAAACAGATATATTTATGTCTGGTAACTAACCAGCAGGAGGCAAGTTCCCTGGGAAGCTTAGTTTTGTTTCTGTTTTCACAGCTTTGAAATGAAGTTTTCTTTGCATCTTTCACAAACATGATCTTTCACTCTGAAGGAGTCCTCTCCTTCAGAGCGTAGACACTCCATGGGAAGTAACTCTGAACGCATTGGTCTCATGCTGCAAGGTGAAAAATGGCTTAAACCCCTGCCCTGCACACAATCAAGGATGTGCTGAACTTTCTAGACAAGCAGTTCAACATCTCTGGTGTGCAGTTATGTCTCTTAGCCATCAGCATCTTAAACAGCTTGGTGTGAAACTCATACTCGTGTTTTCAGCAGCTGTGTGTCTTAGTAAGTCCCTGCAGCAAGGCCATTTCGATGTCCGACTAGGGCTAGATGACATGATTATTATTTTCTTTAAGATGCTCTGTTTTCTGTCAGCAGCTTAAGGTTTTTTTGTTTCCAGAGCTCTTCTGGCTAAATGTCTCTTTGTGTAATTAAATCCACGCTTGTAGTGGCATCCAGCCAGTTTGTTTGGGTGGTTTGTTTTGGCAACATCGGCGGCTCTTGGGTGAAGTTCTGCTGAGGGACTTGGGTGAAGGATTCGATGGTGGTCCAGGTTAGCAGTGGGCTTAGGAAGGGGGTGGAGGCTGGAAAGGAATTATTCCCTCCAGCACTCTGTCATCACATCAACCTGATCATTTTGGCATTGAGTGTGTAGGTTGGAAGTGCTTTTTTTATTAATTCTCGCCTCATAAAAAGTAGGAGCGCACAAGCTACCGCCAACAGAGCCCTGCAGCCTGGGAATAATTGTGGGTTTGAGAAAATATCTTGCAGGAAACTTAGAAATCCTGAACTTTTTTTGTTCTTTACACTAAGAGGCTGGTGTTAAGGGAAAAGGGAATGTTCTCTGTGGTCAGAAACACAGCTGTTAGATTTACACTTTAGAAGTCAAACCGGCACAATTAGGCCTATTCTTCCTGGAGAGGCAGTTGTACCAGAGGAAGCACGTATGCCATGGTGAGCCCAGCCTAACCAGGGGAGAGGCTGGACTTGGCAAGAACTTACCTTTTCAAAGAGGAGTTAGAGTGGAAGAGATGCAGCTCTTGAGCTCAACCATAAAATCAGTTTTGTATCTCTCTTTTTTCGCCTTTGCAGGTCATTGTTAGCAGGCAGAAGGTGGAGCACGCTGTAGTAAGGCACAGTATTGGCAGCTTTGAATGATTAATGTCTAAGTGCTCTCAGTAGGGTTGGCCTGTGTGCATATGGAAGGTGTTAGTTAAACTCAGTACTGTGCTCTCATGAAGTCATTGGGGTGCCAAGTAGCCAACATTGCTTGGACAGCTAGTCTTTGAGAATGTGTTTATGTGACCCTCGGTGATGAGAGAGGATCTATGTGGAAGGAAAGGGCAATTGGAAAGAACATGGTTGAATGTGGTGGCAAAGGATGCACAAACATCTTCCAGACGTGGGAATGTCTTAGCTCTTTGGCTTAACTGCAAGATGGCTTAAGACCAAGGCAGTGTACCACAGAAAAATCATTTTTATGTCAAAATGTCTCCTCTCACATTTACTCAGGTTTTCCAACCTCTACCTCTGGCAAATATCAATGTTTTTCTCTGGTGTATTTTGCAAGTTAACATGGGTAACGTGTTTGGGCTTTTGCAGGTACTCATTCTAGCTTATGGTGTCATTTTTTGTTACTTGTTCTCTGCTGAGTTTGCCTCCATATTTGAAAGTCCCATCTCACAGAATCACAGAAACAGGTCTTTTCCAGGTTGGAAAAGACCCTCGGGATCACCAAGTCCAACCTATACCCCTATTCTGCAAGATTCACCTTAAACCATATCCCTAAGCACCGCATCCAAAGATCTCGATCTTTGCTCTCTTGAACTAAATCCCAAAGGAATCACATTGTGAAGGTTTGGGAGTTCCCTGTCCCCCAACACTTTATAAAACCCCCCAGACTAGACTCAGCCAGCTGGAAGTTAAGCTTAGCCCAGTATACAAGCAGAGATATACACAATAGACAGGAATAGTTACAGACATATACAAGTTAAAGGCAATACAGAAACACAATCCCCCTTCCAGAAATCAGAGTCCCCAGGAGGGGCTCCCAACCACCCTTCCACCTTCTTCCCACCCCTCTACCTCACCTCAGGGCTTGCCTTATGCACGAGGTGAGTTTGGAGGATGGTCAAGGAGGTTTAGAAGCAGAGTGGTTAGTGAGGTTACTCAGCAGAGAGGAGAAGACACACTGGCTCCTAGAGAGACCAAGAGACTCTGAGAGTGTCTTATCTATGTTTCTGTTCTTGTTCTTATACTTCTCAGCAAGCCTATGAGTGAAGCAGACATCACCATTGTGTGCTTTTCACAGCCTATGATATAATTTTCTCCATTAAAATATTCCAATTAGCCTCAAACCAACACACACATCCCTGCTACATGTACCTGCTATTGTCTCTTTTTCCCTCATCTCTCCCCTGGTGGTGCATCAAGCCACAGATTTAAGGAGGGTAATAGTTAGCTCTCCGTGCAACTGTGCAAGTGCACATCCTCATCCTGCAGAAGTCATCTCATAAATCAAAACAGCCAGCCTGCTCCTGAAGGTGGGATGGGTTACTACGTGTTTGTGGTGGTGTGCGTTACCACAGGGCAGCTGAACTCTGGTAGCTCCTTTGCACACCCAAACCCAAAGCGTGCGGTACCTACCACCAGCCTCTCGTCCTGCAGGGAATGAACTACCTGGAGGAGCGTCGCCTGGTGCACCGTGACCTTGCTGCCAGGAACGTCCTCGTCAAGACTCCTCAGCATGTGAAAATCACCGACTTTGGGTTGGCAAAGCTGCTCAGTGCTGATGAGAAGGAGTACCACGCCGAGGGAGGCAAGGTAAAGCGCGCCACAGAATGAGCTGCTGCACGTTCGGCGGTGTTCTGCTGCTGCGCAGGTGTGATGGTTTGGGTGTTCCCTGCCCCCTCCACTTTGTAAAATGACCCAGACTAGAACTCAGCCGGCTGGAAGTTAAGGACTGAAGCTCTATTTACAGCTCAGCACAATGTACAAGCAGAGACAGACACTATAGACAGGAATAGTTACAGAAACATACAAGTGAAAGGCAATACAGAAACACAACTCCCCTCCCAGAAATCAGAGACCCCAGGAGGGGCTCCCAACCACCCTTCCACCTTCTCCCCACCCCTGTACCTTACCCCAAGGTTTGCCTTATGTGCAAGATAAATTAGGAGGGTCAGCCAGGGGGTTAGAAGAAAAGTGGTTAGTGAAAATTAATTGGCAGAGGAGCCAGAGCCAGAAGCTGCTAGACTGCCCCAGACGCCATGCTGTGTCCCCAGAGAGAGACAGACAGAGACTGACTTATCTATATTTATGTGTATATATATATCCCAAAACAATTTTCAGCAAGCCTATGAGTGAAATAGACATCACCATTGTTTTCCTTTCACAGCATAGAGTGTAATTTTCTCTATTAAAATATTCTAATTAGCCTCAAACCAGCACAAGCCTTAAACATGGTGGGGGAAAAGGAGCAGGAGAGGGGGAGTGTTCAAAGCAGTTCTGCTTTTGCTGGGAGGGAATCCCAGGCCAGCCATAGACTGCAGGTTATCAGCAGCTCTGAGGCAGCCAGCACAACTGACTGATGTTGGTTGCAGCTGTATCCCAGACCGTCAGCATCACACTCAGTATAAAAAGGAAACTTGAGTGAGGACAGGGGTGCCTTCTGCTAGAGCCTCCTATCTGGGCTTCTCTACAGGCTCCTCCTCACCTTACTGCCCTTCCTGCTCCTGCTCTTCTTCCTTCTCCTGCTCTTAAGCACTGCCTTCCTGTATGGCGTGACTCCTGTAGCTTTGCTGGGATGAGTGTAACTTCATATACCTTATATTGATATTGCTACCAGTTTGGTTATTTCATTAAATCCATTTTCACTTCAACCAGTGAGTCTCCTTTCCCCAGTTCCCCTTCTTTGCTGGGGAGGTGTCATTGGGTGATGGAGCAACTGCAGTAGTTCAGTCGTAGATGTAGGCTAAATGTAGACAGAAGCACTCAGCTGCCATCTCAGCGTGCTGCCTTTGAAACCTGTGGGAGTCCTCTGAAATCAGCTGAAACAGCATTAGGCCTGTGGGAGAGGAGGTAGTAGAGCACGAAAAGCTTTTGAAATTCCCACCCAGATTGTCTGGGGGGGGGGAAAGCAAGATTATTAAAAAAACATTAAAAAAAGAAAAATAAAGGCAGGACTGAATTCATCACTGAGCCAACACCAATAAGGCTGTGCAGATTGTGAAGAGAAGAGAGAAAGGGAATGCTGTGTCTTTCTGGCAGAAGAAAGTCCTGTCAGACTTGGTTCAGCATGCATTGATGTAGTCCAATGTGCTGATGGATGGAAAGCATCCTGCTGAGAAATGAAAAGAGAAGTTCCTTGCAGATATTGCAGAGACCCTAAACAGGAACCATATGAGCACAGCTCAGTCTTTTTCATACAGCCTGAGATCGGGTTTGTGGCCTGTAAAATGAGGAGAAATTTTTAATAGTAGTAGTTAAAATAGCTAAAAACTATTGTAAAACTAATTTATGGCATCTTTCTGCTACACCAAATATTTCACAAGTTCCCTGGTTCAACATCAGAAATGGAAAGAATAATAATGAAGGACTCAAAAGTTGCCTGCTCTGATGCTCAGATAATTGTCTATCCACCAACTCAGATTGTTGTCATGATTTCTGGCTGGCTTTTTTTTTTTTTGCAACCAAACTGTTGGTTTCAACACCTCCTGGTGGTAAATAGCGTTGGTAAATTTTGAGTTAGCCTCCTAAGGCTTTACCTGTGAATTTTCCTAGGTTCCCATTAAGTGGATGGCCTTGGAGTCGATTCTGCACCGGATTTACACTCATCAAAGTGATGTCTGGAGTTATGGCAAGTCTAAATCCAGTTATTATTGTTGCAAATGGGTTGGAAAATTGTGGGGTTTTGCCTCTACACAGACCTTTATTTCTTCCTATTGTGTGAAAGTGGAGGGATGAAACAAACAAAGAGTGGGACAAATCACCCATTCAATAGAGTAACATTCCCATGAAATTGCAGGCTAGCAAGGCATAAGCTGTTCTACAGAATATGCTTTCAGATGATGAGCCCTCTCCTTGATGGGGCAGCATGTAGGGCACTCTGCTCCACTTGCTGAAGCCCTGCTGATGCTTTCCTTCAGCAACCTCACATGAAGTGTAACTGTGCCGACAATAAAGCCACCTAACTAGAGGGAGGACTTAAAACCGTCAGCTGTGCCAGTCAGTGTCAGTCAACCTGTGTGACTCTGCTGTGGCCTAAAACATTTGTGCTGCCCTGGTGTTGAGAGGACAGTGCTAAAGGTGAAACCAAACGATAGGAGCTCAGGATTTATTTTGTATTTGGTGTAGTTCATAAGCCAGCTCAAAAGAAAGAGGAGCAGAAAGGGAACTTTTCAAATCAACTCATTCCAAAATTTCCACTCTATGAGCTCTTGCATTCCCGGAAAATTTTGAAGGCAGATGGTCAGATCCTGTGTCCTTTTAGAAAAAGTATAGCCTCTGGTCCTCTTAATCCACTTATGTATCTTGGCATCCAAAATCTTGTTTTGTATCCTAAGCTACCAAACAATCACAACAGCTACATCACAAGAGGCCGAGGTACGTCAGCAAACGACACCGAGGCAGCTGGTTTACACATCTGTCAAAAGCTGCTCTTGCTCATCTCCAGAGAGATTGTTTTGAAACAAATACAACTTCCATTTTCAAAGCCACTTGCTGGGTTGGAGTCAGGAAGCAGTAACCTGCATTTCCTTTCTGCAGGGCTGGGAAGCTTGTGGGGTGTTCAGCACTGAGATACTAGATGAGATTAAAAACCCAAACAAACAACAAGTCCCAACACCTAAAAATGAACGAAAGAGGAAGTCATGGTGACTTAAATCTCCTTTATTAGTCTGTTTCTCTTCAAAGTCGTGTCAGAAATTGCTTTTCCAGGGTGGGGTTCTGGCAACGCAGTGCCTCCAAGAAAGTTCTTTCCATTTGCACCTCAGCTTCCAGCAAAACCTCTCTGACAGTCTTCTTTTCCCACCCTGCAGGTGTGACAGTCTGGGAGCTGATGACATTTGGATCCAAGCCATATGAGGGAATCCCTGCCAGTGAGATCTCCTCTGTCTTGGAGAAGGGCGAACGCTTGCCCCAGCCTCCCATCTGTACCATAGATGTGTACATGATCATGGTCAAATGTGAGTTCATCCTCTGGGGTTGTGCATGCTCACCTAAGCTATGTGACACCTGTGTATGGTGTGTTTGTGGTGGGTGCACTGAAGGAGCTCACCTGAGCTGAGTGACAGTTGCCTTCATTATGTGACACCTGTGTATGGTGTCTTTGTGGTGACTGCACTGAAGGAGCTTACCTGAGCTGAGTGACAGTTGCCTTCATTATGTGACACCTGTGTATGGTGTCTTTGTGGTGACTGCACTGAATGAGGGTTCTGTGAAAAAAGTGGTGACCTCAGAGTGCCTGCCCACACCTTGACTCTTAGCAGCACAGGATATGGTTTCATTTGTCACTCATTCAGCCAACTCCTGTTTTCTCATCGTTCACACCACTGATGGTGCTGTCAACTGTTTTAGAGCAGTATTGTCAGGCAGTATAAGCTAGCATAACACCACCTGCTTCACCTGGTACTCTGGTTTCCCAGAGTGTCATAGAATCACAGGGTGGTAAGGGCTGGAAGGGACCACTGAAGATGGAGTCCAACCCACTGCCAAAGCATGGGCATCTAGGACAGGTTCACTGGTGCCATGGTGCCCCTGGGGTCATCCACATGCTCATGCAAGCTTATAAGGTGAGTCATTCTCTGTTGGTATTTACAGAGGCACCTGTATGCAGGCCTGTTTGATTGTAAGGCTTGCATTTTACAGTCTTCTAGATCATACAATCAGAGAATGGTAGGAGTTGGAAGGGACCTCTGAAGGTTAAGTCCAGCTCCCTGCCAAAGCAGGATCACCTAGGGCAGGTCGCACAGGAATGCATCCAGATAGGTCTTGAAAGTCTCTAGAGAAGGAGACTCCACAATCTCTCTGGGCAGCCTGCCCCAGGCTCCCACACCCTTACAGTAAAGAAGATTTTCCTCATGTTGAGGTGAAACTTCCTATGTTTCAGCTTGCATCCATTGTCCCTTGTCCTGTCACAGGATGCCATTGAAAAGAGCCTGGCACCTTCTTGGCATCCACCCTTCAGATATTTACAAACATTAATGAGATCTCCTCTCAGTCTTCTCTGCTCCAGGCTAAACAGCCCCAGGTCTCTCAGCCTCTCCTCATCAGATGTTCCAGTCCCATAATCATCCTTATAGCCTCTGGTGGACACTTTCCAGTGTAGCTCTCCCTCTTGATCTGAGGAGCACAGAACTGGACACAGTATCCTCCACACCTTCTCCATGCTACCTCCTAGTTCATCCCTCCCACTGTGATCAGACACATAAGTTGTGCACTCCTGTTACTCGAGGAGAGTTGAAAGCACAGGCACCATGGTAATGGCAGATATATATATGAAGATCTGGAGTTCCTTATCTGATTTATTCCTCATTTTTATATACCCCTTTTTGGCACACAGCTGTTGCAGAAAAGTGGCACAAGAGCTGGGGGTCTCTGTAGCACTTCTCAACCATCTGTAGGGCACATCAAAGGGCTTCTGAATCCCAAGGCCCTTTTCCATCTGTATCAACTGTGAGATTATTACCTGGCTTGCTGCACTTCTCCAGTCTGTGTCTGGCAGAGGTGAACCTGTTCTGGCAGAGAAGTTGGACCAGATTTCGTCTTTCAAAGTCCCTTCCAGCCCCTGACATTCTGTCATTCTGTGACTTTCATGTCCCTGCTTGCCACTGTGAAGACACAGATAAGCAGCCCACTAGGTGGCATTTAAGACTTTCTCACTGGAGCAAAATGTACTTTTTCCTGCAATAGGAGCCTCACTGCCGTGCAGTGCAGCTGTAGTGCAGTGCTTTTGGGCAATCCTGCAGCACCCCCATATTGCTTTGCTGGGACAGGCACCACACAGGGTGAGTCTGATCCTGTGTACTCACCAGAGTGAGCAGGAACCAGGTTCAGATGTGTGCAGGAGGTGTCCAGACCCGAAAGTAATATCCTAGAAACTCCTTCATGATGCTGAAGCTTGCTGACACCTCAGCAGTTGTTGCACAACTATTTCGGGGGTTTTAGTTTTGTTTAGGTTTGGTTTTTAACTTAAGAATCAGTATTTCATAGATTCATAGAATGGTTTGGATTGGAAGGGACTTCAAAGATCATCTAGTTCCAATTCCCCTGCCATGGACGCGGACAACTTCCACTAGTACAGGTCACTCAAAGACTGGTGTATCCTGGCCTTGAATACCTCCAGGGAGGGAGCAGCCACAACCTCCCTGGGCAACCTCTGCCAGTGTCTCACCACCCTCACTGGAAAGAACTTCTTCCTAACATCCATTTTCAGTCTCCCCTCTGACAGTTTAAACCCATTACTCCTTGTTCTGTCATTGCAAGACCTTGTCAGTAGTCCCTCCCCAGCATTTCTGTAGCCCACTTCAGATACTGGAAGGCCACTCCAAGGTCTCCTGGAAACCTTCTCTTCTGCAGGCTGCAGAGCCCCAACTCTTGCAGCCTGTCCTCATAGCAGAGCTGCTCCAACCCTCTGATTATCCCTTATAGGTAACTCCTTTCATTGTCCCACACATGGCACAGCTCTTTTTGCTGTTTTATTTTTGCTGTTTATTTTCACAGAATTACAGAACTTTAGAGGTCAGAAAGGACCTCCAGAGATTGAGTCCGACCTCCCTGCCAAGGCAGCATCCCCTCTAATAGTACACATAGGAATGCATCAAGGCAGGTTTGGAAAGTCTCCAGAGGAGACTCCACAACTTCTCTGAGCAGAACAAAGCCTGTTTCAGTGCTCTGTCACCCACACTGTAAAGATTTTCTCCTCATGTTGAGGTGAAAACTTCAACTTCTATGTTCTAGTTTGTAGCCATTGTTCCATGTCTTACTGCTGCTGATCAGTGAAAAGAGATGGGCCCCAGTCACTTGACACCCATCCCTCAGATATTTGTATACACTGATCAGATCTCCTCTCAGGCTTCTTTTCTCCACACAAACAGCCCCAGGTTTCTTAGTGTCTCCTCACAGGGGAGATGCTCAAGTCCCCTAATCGTTCTCGTGACCCTCCTCTGGACTCTCTCCAGCAGGTCCCTGTCTCTCTTGAACTGCAGAGCCCAAAACTGGACACAGTATTGCAGGTGTGGTCTCGCTAGGGCAGAGTAGAGGGGGAGAAGAACCTCCCTGGAGCTGCTGGTTTTGTTTCATTTCAAGCTCCAAGCCTCTGTTTGTTTCCCCTGCAGGCTGGATGATCGATGCAGACAGCCGGCCCAAGTTCCGTGAGCTGATAGCAGAGTTCTCCAAAATGGCCCGGGACCCGCCCCGCTATCTCGTCATACAGGTACTAAACACCGACAGGCAGGTGTCTCTCTTTGAACATTCAGCATGAGGCCCAACATCATAGAATCACAGAGTGGGTTGGGTTGAAAGGGACCTTAAAAATTATCTAGTTCCAACCACCTTGCCATGGGCAGGGAGAGCTTCCACTACCCCAGCTTGCTCAAGGCCTCATCCAGTCCAGCCTTGAACACCACTAGGGAGGGGTCATCCATGAGCTCCCTGGGCAACCCATTCCAGGGTCTCACCACCCTCATGGTGAAGAACTTCTTCCTAATATCCAGTCTGAATCTACCCATTTCTAGTTTTGTTCCATTCTCCCCAGTCCTATCACTACCTGACATCCTAAAAAGTCCCTCCCCAGCTTTCTTGTAGGCCCCCTTAAACTGAAAGGCCACAATAAGGTCACTTTGAAGCTCAGTGGAACTTCTTACTGTCAAGAATTCCTTTCTAATATCCAGTCTGTATCTGGATGGTGAAATTATTATGGATGCATATGACAATATATAATATGGATTGTTTAAGGTCAGATTTATCATTACTTTCCAGACCTTAACATATTCAACTAGAACCACTTAGGACTGGGCTCAGTCTAGGATCATTAATAGTCCAAACTGGAGTACTATCATTACTTTCCAGACCTTAATATATTCAGCTAGATCCACTTAGGACTGGGCTCAGTCTAGGATCAGTAACAGTCCAAACTGGAGTTCTGAGAGGAGAGAAGAGTTTGATCCTCCTGAACATGCAGCTGTTTAACATGGGCAGAGATTGTAGACTTGTAGTGAGTTAGGAACTCTCTCCAATACTGCTGTTGAAATTTACCAGACTAGCTCAGATGGCTTGGAAGTCAGATGAAGCTATACTTACAGCAAAGGTAAATTTACAAGCATATATACAGCAAAGGTAAATTTACAAGCATATATACAATATATATTTACAAGTATTTACAATTACATACAAGCTAGAAATAATACAGAAATCCAAACTCTCTCCAGACAAAGAAACTGCCCAGAAGGGGCTCAAAGCTACCCCCTCTCCCTCCCTCTGTTTTCCCAGACAGGCAAACAAAAGCAACCAGCAAAGCTTAGGTTGTTAGAACAAGAGGACACAGTCTCAGGCTACGCCAGGGCAAGTTTAGGCTGGAGGTGAGGAGGAAGTTCTTCACTGAGAGAGTAATTTGTCACTGGAATGGGCTGCCCAGGGAGGTGGTGGAGTCACCGTCCCTGGAGGCGTTCAAGGCACGTTTGGACATGGCACTTAGTGCCATGGTCTAATCTTGAGGGCTGTGGTGATGGGTTGGACTTGATGATCTCTGAGGTCTCTTCCAACCCTTGCGATACTGTGATACTGAGTTAGTAGAGAGATTAGAGTGGAGCGAAGGAGAAGTGAAGAGGAGAAGCATCGCAGACCAGAGTGGGACAAATTGTTTACATTTTGGCTTTCTATCCCTCTCAGCAAACCAACAAATGATAGAGACTTCCTCTTTATTTTCTTTTTACAACCAATGATCTAATTTTTCTCACTGAAATATTCCAACCAGCCTCAAAGCAGCACAAGACCTAAACTCCCCTAAGCTCTAGATGAATTTGGTTGGGCGCACGGATTGAGATTTTGCATCTTGGGCCACTTGCTAAATTAGTGTCTCTCAGAGAAGGGGATCATGAGGGCTTGAAGGGCAGTGTGAGCCCCCTGTCACACCAGCCTGTCTCGCAGGGAGATGATCGGATGCACCTGCCCAGCCCCACGGACTCCAAGTTTTACCGCACGCTGATGGAGGAGGAGGACATGGAAGACATAGTGGATGCGGATGAGTATCTGGTGCCACACCAAGGCTTTTTCAACAGCCCTTCCACATCCCGCACTCCTCTCTTGAGTTCACTGGTATGAATTCTTGTTTTCCTCTGTGGAAATGTAGCAAACAATTTTAAGAGTGAATTGCTTCTCATCATGTCTGTGTTCTCTTTCTCTCCCTTAAAAAGAGTGCAACCAGCAACAACTCTGCTACCACCTGTATTGACAGGAACGGGGTAAGTGGGATGACCTTTAAAAAATGAGTAACTGCATCAACTTCTACAAATCAACACTTTTAATACTGAATTTTCTCTACTTCCAACCTAGCAGGGGCACCCTGTGAGGGAAGACAGCTTTGTCCAGAGGTATAGCTCAGACCCAACTGGTGTTTTCTTGGAGGACAGCATAGATGACGGCTTCCTGCCAGCCCCAGGTGAGTAACTCTCCCATGCTTCCATCCTCTCCCATGGGAACAGGTACATGAGTCAGGGCTCTTCTGCTTGCAGAAAAGAAGGCTTCAGGTAGACATTAGAGTGGCCTTCCAATATCTGAAGGGGCCCTACAAGAAAACTGGGAATAGGACAAGGGGGAATGACTTTTTGCTGAAAGAAGGTGGATTTATACTGGTTATGAGGAAGAAATTCTGTGCAGTGAGGCTGGTGAGACGTTGGAATAGGTTGCCCAGGGAAACTGTGGATGCCCCCTACCTGGAGGTGTTTAAAGCCAGGTTGGATGAGGCCCCGAGCAAACTGGTCTAGTGGAAGGTGTCCCTGCCCATGGCAGGTGGCTTGGAACTAGATGGTCTTTAAGGTCACTTCCAACCCAAGCCATTCTATGCATCTGTGATCCCATGGCCACTCATTCCCAAGCCATTTGGTTGTGCAGATAATTGTTGATTGTTTTCCTTCCTTTGCTGTGGAACGGCAGCAGCCCAAATGCTTCCTGCCTTTTTATTGCTCAGTAAACAGGAGTGGAAATGCATGCACATACAATTTTCCTAGACTTTATCTGACTGTTTCTGGCTGTTTCTCATTTCAGTTCCTTCACCAGCCAGGTTCCTCGTGTTTGCCATGTGTGCCATCTGGCTGGGGAGTTTGCATGCGCAGTTCTATGTTTAAAGCTTTCTACTTGAGAAAATATCCCCTAAAACCAGAGTATGACCCCTTAAACCATTTCAGCAATATAGACAGCTTCCAGGCAGGTTCACTGCTTTCAGATGTTGATACACAAAAAGCTGCTCACAGTTTCATGTGGATTTTAACAGTGTAGGCGTCGGACAGCAAGCCAGAGAGCATTGAGGGACCTGGTGCTGGGTTATGCAGTCATGGTGCTTTGTGCCCTTAAAGAAAGAATCT
This sequence comes from Eubucco bourcierii, assembly GCA_013396675.1. Classification (NCBI taxonomy): domain Eukaryota; kingdom Metazoa; phylum Chordata; class Aves; order Piciformes; family Ramphastidae; genus Eubucco; species Eubucco bourcierii. The sequence continues at coordinate 109,572 of VWZE01005843.1, forward strand.
CAACCAACCCTTCCAAGAACTGACCACAGCTGAAAAAAAGCATGAATAACCCTGCAAGAGATGGCAATGAAGTAAAACATGGAGCCTCTGCCCATGGATGCCAGTCCTGTATTAGCTAAGCATTTTCCTCATGACTAAACATTCTTCTAGGGAAACAGCTTCTGGCAGCTAGGCTCCCAGACTGCAATTTCAGAACAGTATCTGGGACATAGCCACCCACACGTCACTAAAATCAGCAGTAGCTATCTCGCTGTCTTGTGGTCCAAGCTGTCTTTCTGCTGCTTTGCAAACCCAGTTTCTGAAGGAGAACTTCAGGGCAGCACATTTGGTGCCATGTCACGGCAGCTCCCTACCCTTGTCTCTCTTCCACTCTGGGAAGTTCAGTGAGATGTTGTACGCAAAGAGCAAGTGGCAGCAGAGTTAAAAGTACACCTCGAGCGAAGGCTGCATTAGTTACATCTTCATTTTCTTTCTGTCTTCACCTTCATCCCTTCTCATTTTTATTTTCTTTTTATTCCAGAGTACGTCAACCAGTTGGCACCCAAGAAAACTTCTACCTCGGCAGTCCAGAATCCAATCTACAACAACTTCTCTCTGACGGCAAACTCAAAGGTCCCCGCAGACTCCAGCTACCAGAATTCACACAGCACAGCTGTCGACAACCCTGAGTATCTCAACACCAACCAGTCTCCGCTGAGCAAGACAGTCTTTGAGACCTCCCCTTACTGGATCCAGGCAGGCAACCACCAAATCAATCTGGACAATCCTGACTACCAGCAGGACTTCTTACCGAAGGAAACCAAACCCAACGGCCTCTTGAAAGTTCCCGCAGCAGAAAACCCTGAGTACTTAAGGGTAGCAGCACCAAAAAGTGAATACATTGAAGCCTCGGCATGACCATAGAGAATTTGTTCTTGCAGGGAGTCAAGCCAGACTCAGTGAGCTCCCTGGCTTCTGCAAGAATGGACTCCAGCTCAGAGCAAACGGCAACTGCAATGCATCACTAAGCACATCTTTCGCTTTCAGCGCGGGGGCTGAAACTGTGAGTCCTGTTTGATGGTAGCTTGGGTCTTTTCCTGCCCATTTCCATGTAATAACTGAGGCCCATTACCTGCATTTGGATGCCTGTTGAGATGGGACAGGATCTTCTTGGACAGAAAGAAACATGGATGCATTCCTTTTATTTTCAAGTGGTAGCGTGGTAAGAGGCCACTCTGGGATGAACTTGAGAGCTGTAGACATTGTACAGTCAAATTCCTTTCTACAGTTTGTATTTTTTATAAATGCTTCTGACAGAATATTGGAGTCTTACATAAGATCAGATTTTTATACTGCTGGTCTGCTACATGGTGCTCAGATCACCATCAGGAAAAAAACAAAAAAAAAACTACTAAATAGTTTTCCAAAACTTGTGGAACAGAAACAGTTATTCAAAACCACCATTTTTGTCTGAATTGGCTCCATACACTGCCTCTGGCACAAAGAATAAAAGTGCATCTGGGGGATGTGTGGGATATTCTGCCCAGGGACGTATGGAGTGGATTTACTCCTTGCACAAGTTGCAGAATGGCACAAAGCATCACCTGCTGACCACTACTGCTAAAAACTGACAGGAGGAACTCACCTCAGAGTCATCTGCACATGGTTATAAAGTGCTCACCAGTCTGTTTGCTGATGGTCAAATCCAAGACATTTCCTTTTCTGATCCCTTATGCGGCTGTCGGGTTGTAAAAACGCTTCTCTTCTGCAGCAAAACTGTTATAAGATGTTGCCCTGATTGAAAAATGAAGTGTCAAATCATGCTGAACAGACTTCAATTAACTGTCAAGGAAATGCAAATGGTGGCAAATTGGAGCATTCACAAGACAGACTGGAAGAACTCTATTAGTAGGGCAAGAAACACAGGTAGCTCTAGCCAAGCAGTTTTATTTGAAACACAGGTAGCTCAAGCCAAGCAGTTTTAGCTCCCTCCCTGGAGGTGTTCAAGACCAGGTTGGATGAGGCCTTGAGTGATCTGTACTAGTGGGAGGTGTCACTGCCTATGGCAGGGGGTTGGAACTAGATGATCCTTGAGGTCCCTTCCAACCTTACCATTCTATGATTCTATGATTTCTTGTCTTAAAGGAGCTCAGAGCAGAAATCATCTTCCCTTAAACATTTGGCAGAGGAAAGGGATATGTGCTGCTATGCTTTACCCATCTCAAGGTACCATGCTGAGGCAGAGACTGGGATGGTTGCCTGGCCCTTTGGGATTACACATCCTGGCAATACAACAGGGGCAGGGAGAGTGAATTAAGGAAGAGTAAACTGGAGTGATGGAAGAATGTCTTTCCCTTTCCCGGAACACAGGGCTGACTACTGCTTCTTTAAAATACCTAGCATCATCTTCTGTTGTCAATGTTGGATAGGCAGGTGAGGCAAGGCTAAGATTTTAGCTTGGGAGTCATGAAATCAATCACAGCAGCCAGAGCAGCCACTCTTTCCAGGGGCCTGTGACACAGAACTGCAGAATTTTCCATCCTTCACATTCCTTAAGCATGTAGGAGGAGTAAGGGTATCTAAAATGTGGATTTAGGCAGTAAATTAGATGCATCCCACCAGCAGCTTGGCAGGGCTATTTTAATCATACCAGTCAGTCAGGAAGCAAATATACATTTGGTGATTTTTGGCACAAAGACCCTTAGCTAGCTGAACATTGGACTCTTGGAGGTCTTTTCCAACCTTAAGGATTCTGTGAACTTGCTTGAGGGTGGCATAAGCAGCTGAGCTGCAGAGTCTGTGTAGTGTGTGTTAAGTAACAAGAAAGAGCCAAATTTATGCTGCCCCTGTTTTTTGACTTTTAGTCTAAGTAGTGCATCTGGAGTCCAGGAGCAGCAGATCCTCTGAACAGTTTCTCTGTTCTCCTCTGCTCCTCTCCTGAGGGAAGGAGGAGAGTAATGGTTAAGTGGAATGGCTCCTTTTAAAAGTACTGTGGTGTAAAATGCATTCACAACTTATGTGTGTGTGTGTAGCAACTCACCAGTTTAGGGTGCAGCAGCATACTGGATCAAAATCCAAAGGCTGTTCTGCATGGTAGGCACGTGTCACTGGGACCAAGTTGCAGGCACAAGTGGTGTGGAGGCTGCTGTGTTTGACTGGAATTATTACTGGCTTGTGTTTAAAGCGTTAACCAAAATGCTTTTCCCATGCCCAATTAGCGACAGACTTCTCCTTGCATTCCTGAGAGCAGATTTGCTGCCTTGCTCTCACAAGCGTGCAACATGTGTGCACAGGCAGGGCTGCCTTTCTCCACCCACAGCCCCAGGAGAAATGTACATAAAGCCAAGCAAAGATCTTAACAGAAAGCACAGATAATTTCCAATTTGCTAAATCTGTTCTGGCTCCAAGCAGAACATGAGAAAAACACACAGGGCACGTTCTCCTGCAGATCTTTCCAATGCTGTTGCACAAAGGGAATTCATTGATGTTTTGTTTGATTCTGTTAGCTGAAACCAGAAAGAACACCAAGAAGTAGCAGGGTGTATCACCAGCAGCAATGCAGCATGAAAACTATTTCGTGGAGTTAATGTGTTTGCCCTTTTAGGATCATAGGACCATTTTAGTTGGAAAAGACCTTTAGGATCATCAAGTCCAACCATCATCTAACTCTACCAAGTCTGGTGCTAAACCATGTCCCTCAGCACCACACCTCTGCCTCTTTTCAACACCTCCAGAGATGGGGATTCAGCCATCTCCTTGGGGAGCCTGTTTCAGAGCTTGAGAACCCTTTCAGTGAAGAAATTTCATCTAACAACCAATCTAACTTTCCCCTGGTGCAGCATTAGGTCATTTCCTCTCATCCTATCAACTTGTAACTAGGGAGAAGAGACTGTTTAAAACAATTTACAGGCTCACAGGGTATCAGGGGTTGGAAAGGACCCAAAGAGATCATCCAGCCCAGCCCCCCTGCCAGAGCGGGACCAGACAATCTAGCTCAGGTCACAGAGGAATGCATCCAGACAGGCCTTGAAAGTCTTCAGAGAAGGAGGCTTCACAACCTCTCTGGGGAGCCTGTTCCAGTGCTCTGGGACCTTTCCAGTCAAGAAGTTCCCCCTTGTGTTGAGCTGGAACCTGCTGTGCTGCAACTTCCATCCACTGCTCCTTGTCCTATCCCAGGTAGCAGGTGAGCAGAACCTGTTGTTGTCCCCCATTCCTCAGATACTTATAAACATTTATGAAATCCCCTCTCAGTCTTCTCTTCTCCAGACCAAGCAGCCCCACGTCCCTCAGCCTCTTCTCATCAGGCAGTGCTGCAGTCCCTTAATCATCCTTGTAGCCCTGTGCTGGACTCTCTCTCTCTGTGTGCAGATCCCTGTCCCTCTTAAACCGGGGAGCCCAAAAGTGAATGCAGAACTCAAGATGAGGTCTCAACAGTTTAGAAGGAATTCAGCAGCAAGGTATTGCTAGAAACAAGGAAATTCATCCAANAAAAAACAAACAAAGTAAAAAAAAAAAAAACCCACTGTAAAAAAAAAAAAATCTATCAATGTAGCAGCTGAAATGGTTTGGTTCTGCCACTGCAGCTCGCTGACCATTTAGCAAGGAGCCTCTCAGATCATAGCTGCTCAGAAAGGTGAACATGGTTCAGCAGCAGAAGGCAGCATCCAAAAATAACCTGCAAGCTCTGCCATTGCCTCTCAGGAGGTGTTTCTTTCAAAAGCAACTAAATAGGGAGATGTAGCAGGCAGCAACCAAGGTTGGAAAGCTATCAGAGTCTTAGTAATTGAGAAAATTTTTAATTTCCCTTTTTACTGTGCTGCTTCTGGCAGCAAAATGAAACCGCTCACGGGTTGGTGCTTAGCATCTTTTAATCACAGAGCAGCAGTTAATATGGGCCTGCTTTTGCAATAATAATTTCAGACTTTCAGTAACTGCTAACCATGACAACCAAGAGCCTTCATCTTCCTTTGATGTCTTCCCATCGTCTGTGTACACTGACTGTGCACTTGATTCAGGCCCTGGCTTGTTTTCTTCTGCTGCAAAGGGAGTTGGCTTGGAACATTTCCTTCACGTTGCAGTTTGTTTTGTTGGGCAAATTCATCCAAAAGGCAGAGGGTTTGCCTTTGTTTCTAGCAGGCAGGCAACAATGCAGTGACTTTTCTAGAGAGAGCAGTTGGAACTAGATGGTGGTTTCTGAAATGCCTTAGGGTGATGCTCTGTCCCACCAGCATCATCATCCAATGGTCATGTGAAGCCTCATCATTAGGAAATGCAGTCCTGTGGTTTGTTTGGAAGGAAGGGGCTTGTGTAGGGAAATAATACCAAGGAAGGGGTGCAGCCAGCAATCCATATCCAACACAGCTGCCAAATTTTCCCAGGGACATTACTGAGGCCACTGGCAGGTGTCTGTGTGGCTACTGCTCCTGCTGCTGGTTTTAAGCAGAGGTTTCCTGCAGAGATTTCTTGTGCAAAACCCAAGGCACTATGGAGTGAATCGCTTCTGTTCTCTGGGAGACACAGTTAGGGCTACAACAATGTCACAGGAACCCAAACAGCTTCAGGAAGTCCCATCACAAAGTGCCTGGGGTGTCCTTGTTCTGTCTAAGAGTGCTCCAGGGTGCCAAGGAGAAACTTTGCATTTCCAGACAAGCGCTCATTTTTCAGATTCAGAGTTCAGCATCTTCTGTTAGTACAACCTCTCCCTCTCCAAATGAGCAATTATGGTCCTCTGACTTTTTTTTTTTTTCCCCTTGTTTCTTTGTGAGAGAATCAGGACAAAATATGAAAATGCACCTCTGTCCTCCTTCCTGATGGAAACCATATACTGATGAAATGTCAAACTCAAGTGTGATTGCACTTGGCAAGAATGCTTTGTAATGTTTTAATCGCTGCTGGGTCAAATTTTTATATTGGGATCCCATTTTCTAGCTTGCTTTTTGTTACCTCTTTTGAGAAACCTTTTTAAAATATTTAAGAAGAAAAAAAAAAAGTTTCTAGAAAAGAAAACCACAACACCTTCAAGTAGCTTGTCACATGGGCTGCATTAGGACCAAAGATGTAACTTCTTGCTTTAAAAGAATAAGGTATTGATCATCACTTCTACAGCATCTCATTAATGGGAAAAGCTACAGATCTCCACTCTTCATTGGGGCTGGGCCAGACCTCCACCAAGCCAAGAGTGCTTGACAGGAGGGGGAGGCCTGTCCACAGAAAACCAAACCAAATACCAGGACCAGGTATCACTTCAGAGCCAGACCCACAACCTCTGCTCTGGTTTTGGCTCATTTGCTACTCAGTGCAAGAGCTAAACAAGGGCACAGTCAGGAAAAAAAAAGAAACCAAATAAAGATGATTTGGCTTAATATCAGGAATTAATACAATGACATGAAGATGAGCTGTGATGAGGTGACTGCTTTTTATGTGAGGAAGTGTGTAGGCAGGCAGTAAGACTTTAAACTGATAACACTTTTGCTTATGTATTACTTGACTTGTGTGGAGGAGTTGACATCACAGCAGCTCCATGCTAGGCTTTATGTTCTGACTCCATTCAACATCAAGACCACCACGGACCAAGAATTTCAGGTTGGTCAGAGGTACCGCATGCAACCCCTCCTTCCTATACAGGGAGAGAAGAGCGTGGCAATAGTAGCCTGCACCACAGTTAGTGGTCATGCAAACCCTCAGTAACATCCAAAAAAAAGAAGATGTTCCTGAGGGAAAATTGCTTGCTGTAGACCTAGCTGCAAGGCACATCACTTGTTGCACCACTGAAGTCAGCAGGCAAAATGCCTTCAGCCAAGATTCGGGGCTGGTGTTCCACTATCTTTGTGGAACAGGTGGTTGCAGGTAGGGCTGTTTTGATGCACAGCAGTGTAGGCCTTCTGCTCTCTGTACCCCTCTCCTTGAAGTACTGGATTTTTCTGCAGTGAAAACCAGATCTCCAACCCACCACTAAGGACTGGTTGAAGGTGTCGTTCTTATGTAGCTGATGCGGTACATCACAGAACCATTTCGGTTGGAAGAGACCTCTAAGATCATCAAGTCCAACCATTGTTTCAGTCATGCTGGATTTTATCCACACCTTTCTCCTTACCTCTCACAAGCTAGCTGGACAGAGTGCATTTGCAGCCACCATCAACATTATATTCTATGAAAGGGAGTAAGTAGCTTGTCTGTCTACAATGGTAGGAGGCTTGGCTCATGTACCTCGATTGCTTTTTGAATCCTACATTCTCACTATCATTCCCCTTGAAATTAATGGGATGGTTCCACTTGATTACCCTGAGAGTATAAAAGCAAGGCTAATGCTGAGTTGCTTCCTGAAAATCCCTCTCAATAATCTGAGATCCTGTGGATCCATTGCCCGCTTTCGTATCGATGCAATCAACAAGCTGATGATGTCTTGGTTTGAGTAACCTGGCAAGCAACACATCCACCACAGATCCACACGGTACCCTCGCATCCTTTGGAAAGTTACTCAACTCTGAAAGCACTATTTGTACAAAAAAAAAACAAACCCAAAAACTCTTTTTGACTTTTATATGGTTTAAATGGTTTATACTGTTGATCGAAATTGTTTGTATATTGAGCGATAAAAATGAGGTGTATAGTATTCTTTTTAATTGTTTTTAATTGTTTTGGAGAGCTTTTATTGTAATATACTGNGGTTTGTAAGCCAGAGAAGAACTCGTGTTTAGGGTTCTTTATTGATGGACTTAGATTTATTTTTGTTCTAGTTAAAGTTGTCACCTTGGGGATTTATCCAGGGCATAGTGAAGCTAACAGCAGGACCCTTTCCTCTCTCTAAGACTCTTTGGCTCTCTGCATGCACAGTGCTGGATTTTCATGGGTGAGCAATCAGCCTGTTGGAAGTGCAATATGAAAGCCCAGGTGCTGCTTACCAGGGCACTAACAAAAGCTGCTCTTTCGAATTGTGTGCCAGGTTATCACTTCATTCATATGACACAACAGCAGGAGCAGGGCCAAAGCAATCCCTCAACAGCTGCTCTGTGTGACACGTGGCATGTGAGGCGACGCATGGCGTGTGATGTGACATGTAGCATGCGAGGCGACACGTGGCGTGTGATGTGACATGTGGCGTGTGAGGCGACATGTGGCATGTGAGGTGACACACGTGGCGTGTGAGGCGACACGTGGTGTATGAGGCGACACATGGCGTGTGATGTGACACGTGGCATGCGAGGCGACACGTGGCGTGTGAGGCGACACGTGGCGTGTGANNGGCGTGTGAGGCGACACGTGACGTGTGAGGCGACACACGTGTGTGAGGCGACACGTGGTGTGTGAGGCCACATGTGGCATGTGAAGCCACACGTGGCGTGTGATGCAACACACGTGATGTGTGAGGGGACACGTGGCGTGTGAGGCCACACGTGGTGTGTGAGGCGACACACGTGGTGTGTGAGGCCACACGTGGTGCGTGATGCAACACACGTGATGTGTGAGGCGACACACGTGGCATGTAAGGCGACACACGTGGCGTGTGAGGCGACACACGTCGTGTGTGAGGCGACACGTGGCGTGTGAGGGGACACGTGGCGTGTGAGGGGACACGTGGCGTGAGGCCACACGTGGTGCGTGAGGCGACACACGTGATGCGTGAGGCGACACACGTGGCGTGTGAGGCGACACATGTGGCGTGTGAGGCGACACACGTGGCGTGTGACGCGACACGTGGCGTGTGATGTGACACACGTGGCGTGTGACGCGACATGTGGCGTGTGATGTGACACACGTGGCGTGTGATGTGACACACATGGCATGTGAAGCCATACTGCTGGCCGTTCCCCAGTTGCGTGGCTATGAGGTGTGCAGCAGCAGGGCTCCCTCTTAAGGAAAGGCAAAATCAAGTCTCACCCAGAGTCATGCTGCTGATTTCAGGTGTAGTGTACCTGGCAACATGTGAAATTCTGTTAGCAAAGCCCATCAAGTGGAGCCCCAGCACCCCCTGTGTGTAGCTGGTTAATCAGGCAACTGGTGGAACTCATCACAGGCAAAGGAATTACAGGCTCCTCCACATGACAAAACACACTGGGTTGACAAGACAGTGAAGAAGAGAGGAACTGGAACTGTTGCCATACATTCAGCCTGGCTAAGCCCCCAGCATCACCATTAGTACATTAATTAGTGTCTTTTGTTTCAAAGCACATGTGCATTCTTCATACAACCGTAGAATCGGTTCGCTTGGAAAAGACCTTTGAGATCACTGAGTCCAACCATTACCTAACCCTGCCGAGGCTGGTGCTAAGCCATCTTCTTGGGAGAGTTAAGTAATGCACAGGGATAAACTCTGTGTGCAGAGAAAGAAGCCACTACAGCACCTTTCTCATTTTCTTCTTTCCATCTAGTCCCTTCCAATACTTAGGCTGCGCGTTTTACCAGCTTGACCTATTTTATGCTGAATTGACATAGTCTTAATCTTCATATTACTGGTTCTCAGAAATGTCTAATGCATATTAATGCATGGTATTTTTGTTTTAATAAAAGTAATTACATCTTGGCTCTTTTGGCATGTGATTTCCTTCCCCCTTTGTTTGGCTTTGGAAGGTTTTGCGTTAAGTTTTCAGTCCAGTGTCTGAAGGGGGCCTACAAGAAGGCTGGGGAGGGATTATTGACAAGGTCTTGCAATGATAGGACAAGGGGCAATGGGTTTGAACTGGAAGAGGGGAGATTGAAACTGGATGTTGGGAGGAAGTTCTTTACAGCCAGGGCAGTGAGACACTGGCACAGGTTGCCCAGGGAGGTTGTGGTTGTGATTCTCACTGAAGAAGTGTCTTCTAATACCCAGCCTAAACCTCCTCTGGTGCAACTTGGGGCCACTTCCTCTTGTCCTATGAATTGTTACTAAGGGTATACATAGGGGAACAAGCATCTAGGCCCGTGCTGTGGCATATTGTTGCTGTTTAGCTGAGAGAAGAGCTAGAATTACAGATCAGGCACCTCAAAAAATTGTTTGTTGGTAACTGAAATCCATTTAACAAGCACTGTTGAAGCTCTTGCAGCAGAAAGCCTTTTACTTTAAAAGCTGTTACAGCCCTGTGAACTTGAAGTTTCATGTAAGTTCTTCTCACCTTTATCCATGTTGGGTTGCTCTAGTCTTCAATGGGCACTGTCACTCTCAGAAAGAAGTGGTGAGAATACAAGAGATGGTTTTTCTTGTCTCACAGTCATCATTTACTTAGCCCTATCTGTACTGGCACTCATTTAATATCTAATATATGCTGGTTGTATACAATCAGAATGGTTTGGCTTGGAAGGGGCTTTAAAGAGAATTTAGTTTCAACCCCTCTGCTATGGGCAGGGATACCTTCTACTGGATCAGGTTACTCAAAACCTCATCCAACCTGACTCTAAACAGTTCCACAGTGATTTCAATCTAGCTCTTGGAGCCTGCTAAATCAGTGAAAGCAGAAGGCCTGCATGTGAGTTTGTGTATATAAATATCTAAATGTGGAGGGTGGGCTGGGCTCTACTCAGTAGTGCCCTAGGACAAGAAGCAATAGGTACAAACTAGAACACAGGGGGTTCCACTTAAACATAAGGCAAAGTTTTTCTGAGAGGGTGCTGGAGCACTGCAATAGGCTGCCCAGAAAGATTGCGGCATCTCCTCCTCTGGAGACTTTCAAAACCCATCTAGATGCAATCCTGGGCAACCTGATCTAGACAAATCTACTTCAGCAGAAGGATTGGACTACATGGTCTCCAGAGGTCCCTCCCAACTCCTACCATTTCACTGTTCCATGATAAGACCTCCAAGACCAAGCCATGCTAGATCAAACCTAGCTGGGTTAGGCATAAATTTAACTAGGATGCAGCTCTTGTGGAGTACAGTCCCCTGCAGTCAGACCTGCCATGGGCAGTTACAGAAAGCACATGCAGATATTTGGTATTTCCAACAGGAAACCAAACTTGTAAGTCTGTGTAGTTTCTGCTGCCTATACCTCAGGCTTGGCACTTAGAGCCCAACCAACACAACTACTTAGAGTTACCCTTGTGTCTGAGAGCAGCAGAAGAAAAGCTCGTAGTGCCCTCTCTTGGAAGAGACCAAAACTCTGTCCACAACATAAACAGCTTTAAAATAGGTCTCCCAACAAACAGAGCAGAAAAAATGAGCTTGCATGGGCAATTTATTTTTCAGTCCATTTGTAGTATAGGTTCACGCTACATTTAATCCAACCCAGGTACAAGATGCTGCTGGAATGGGTCATCACACTGATCTGATGGAAAACTAATCCTTCTGTTTGGCAGTTTAGTTTCAGCAGACTTGCAATGCAATTGCATGCACAATAAAGCTGCCAGCTGACAGAGCAACATGCATTCAAAATAGGTGGCTGTACCCCTTGGTGACAGGTGCACAAGTGAGAGGATCCTAACAAGTCTGACAACCTGCTGGGTCCTTCACTTGAGTCACAACAAGCCCAGGAACACTCCAGGCTTTGTCAGTTCACAAACTTATGGCTTCTCCTTTCAATATCACTGACAAGGAAGGACTGTTTAGAAGGTCTTGTAGAGACAGGGTGAGGGACAATGGTTTGTAACTGAAGCAGGGTAGGTTTAGGTTGGACACTGGGAGGAAGTTCTTCGCGGTGACAGTGGTAAAATACTGAACAGGTTGCCCAGGGATGTGGCTGAGGCTCTGTTCCTGGAAGCATTCAAGATGACACCTGATGTGGCCCTGAGCAGCCAGATCTAGTTGGAGACATCCCTGGTGACTTCAGAGGAGTTGGACAAGATGACCTTTGAGGATCCCTTCCAACCCAATGCATTCTTCATCTATGAATTTGAGGGTAGCCCCTTCACTTTAGCTTATAACCTGCAACGTTTCACTTTGTGAATTATGTTGACTGTTTATTTGCCTTGAAGTAAGTAACAAGGATACTCTTTATACTGACAACATAGATATAGGGAGAGCAACAGCTTACCCATAGGTGGTGAGATTTGATAACCTTGTAGTGATAATTCATAATTCAATGTTGAGAAAAAGACAGAGAATTATTTATGTGGCATAAATCCCTTCCCTGTGCCATCACATTACTCTGCAATAAATATTCTGCCACCAGCTGGGCTAAAGAGGCTTCTTAGCTGTGAATTTTGCTCTTTGCCAGGGAAATGCCTTGGTTTTTCATGCTGCAGGTAGCTTTAGAAAACTCTCACCTAGCACATTGCTCCATCTCAGTGCAAGCTCTAACAGTTAACAGTGTAATGAGGGGTTTCTGTCATAGTCCTCTGGGTGCTTTTTATAGGGAAGGTGCATTTCACCGTATGGAGAAGCTAAAAAAGAAGCAGCAAGCAATCAAGTAACCAGCAGTAGCTAAGATCAAGTCCAACACTTGCTATTTGCATCTTCTCAAGGAACCCTCATGACAGTTATAAACACATTCAAACGTGTAAATGCCTCAAACCATATTTTTACCAATATAACCTGTTTTATAAACCTACTTCTATTAGGGACCAATTTTTTTCCAGTATTACCCTGGTCTACCTCAATGAAAGCTTAATAAATTAGGCATGTCAAGATTGCTGGCAGGATAACATTCACTGATTTTGTCGACTGTGAAAATACACTCACTTGTGAGATGAAGTAGTTGTTCTATGCTTCAGTTCCTGTGGAAGCTTAGGTGGTAGATGAGGAATGACTAATGAGTTTAATGGAGAGAAGGGGAAGGTTCCTGAAAGAGCAGAAAGCTCTGAGAATTAGGCTGACAACCTGTTGCTGCTGAGCTCTTATGTTTATCTTATGTTTATGAATAAGGTACACTAGTGCACGGTGTTCAGTGCTTGGAAGGGACCTCTGAAGATCATCGAGTCCAGCTCCCTTGCCACAGCAGGATCACCTAAAGCAGATCACATAGGAACACATCCAGGTGGGTCTTGAAAGCTTCTGGAGAAGGAGACTCCACCACTTGTCTGGACAGCCTGTTACAGTGCTCTGCCACCCTCACAGTAAAAAAGTTCCTCCTCAAATTTAGATGGAATTTGTTATGTTCACATTTATGCCTACTACCTCTTGTCCTGTCACTGGGCACCACTGAGAGCAGTCTGGCCCCATCTTCCTAACACCCAACCCTTAGGTATTTGTAATCCTTAATAAGATCCCACTCAGCCTTCTGTTCTCCAAGCTGAACAGCTCCATCAGCTCCAGCTCTCTCAGCCTTTTCCTTGTATGAGAAACGTTCCAGACCCCTCAGCATCTTAGTGGCCCTGCCCTGGACTCTCTCCAGCAGTTCTTTGTCCTTCTTGAACTGGGGTGTCCAGAACAGGACACAATTTTGTATGGGATTGCACATTTTGTTTGGGGTTGCACAGAAAGAAGGTTACATCATAGTTGCCAGTGGCAAAGCTGCTGTCACCTCTCTTCAATCTTGCAAGGGTAGGATGTATTATGCTAAGCAGAATGTCATTGTGGGTTGCCTTTGTAGATAAGTTAGTCTCAACAGATCTTCAATGAACTTCATTTCCTGGGTTGCAGTTACATTTCTGTTGCTTCTTGAGGTCAAGGAGAAGCTCTCATGGCTTTAATGCCACAAACAGGAAGATTCTTCCACTCAGCTCACAGGGGTGTTTGGTGGTGCTGTGCAATGTGCCACTTGAACCCAGGCCACTGCTGCACCAACAAGCACTCTCTGGAGTGCTGCTCCATGGGAGAGGTGGACAACAAAAGGCAGGTACAGAGACAAAGCAGAGGGGGTGAACTTGCCACTGAAAAGCTGGCAGGAAACTGGTTTCATAGCAAACCACTTCAGTGCAGCATGCAAAATGAAGCTGTTGGAGATCCCACCTTCATAACCATCAGCATGTTTAGCATTTTATGGAAAAAGTGGGGAGTGGGGGAGAAAAAGCAAGCTTTTCATCTTCAAAGTTCTTCACAAACAGTCACTAATTAACCTTCCACTTCTCGGTACTGCAGCTCTCGTGGGAAAAGCCTCAGGGGAAAATGTAGCAAAGTTTCTAAATATCCCTTTAAAGATGTTGGTCAAAGGACACATTCCTGTTGGGTTGTGTTTTGTTTTGGTGTTTTTTTTTTTGACTCACTACTGAATGCAAATCACTTCTAAGCACTTCAAAGAGCACTAACAATGCTATTGAAATGTACGTGATCTGTGTGTATCACTGTGCAAAAAGTCATGCATCATTTATGGCCTTAAGTCTTTAAATTATGAATGATGGCACACCAGCCCTCTCTGCTGGTGTGAGTTGCTCTAGGTGGGGATGCCAAGACCTGCACACAAGTAAGTACATACTTCACTTTGTAAAGCAGCCCCACAGAAGCTCAGGGAAGCTGTTGCTGGTGTAACCTAGCATGAACAAAGCCATGATGAATATAAAAACCAGCAGCTGGGACCACTGCTCTCCTTGGCAGAGACAAGTCGTGATGCACAGGTAGGTTCATCAGCTCTGCTGCTGTTACTACTCCCCCTTGGTTTTCTTCTGGGCATTCTTATATCCCAGGGATGATCATAATATAGTCATGATATATAGTGGCTGGAGAGCTGTCTGGCAGAAAGGGACCTGGGGGCTGCAATAGACAAACAACTGAATATGAGCAGGCAGTGTGCCCAGGTGGTGAAGAAAGCCAATGGCATCCTGGCTTGGATTAGAAATGTTGTGTCCAGAAGGGATAGGGAGGTGATTGTCCTCTTGGACTCTGCTCTGGTGAGGCCACACCTTGAGTATTGTGTTCAGTTTCGGGCACATCAATATAGGAGAGATGTCAACGTGCTGGAGTGAGTGCAGAGCAGGGCAACAAGCTGCTGAAGGGCCTGGAGAATAAATCTTATGAAGAGTGACTGAAAGAGCTGGGGCTGTTTAGTTTGAAAATGAGGAGACTGAGGGGAGGCCTCATCGCTCTCTGCAGTTACCTGNCATTGGAATGAGCTGCCCAGGGAGGTGGTGGAGACACCAATCCTGGATGTGTTAAATAATAAATAAATAATGTTATTATTTACATTATATTTATATATAAATAATAAATACCAAATAAATATAAATACCAAATTTGGATGTGGTGCTTGGGGATATGGTTTAGGGTGCACCTCATAGAGTAGGGATGAGTTGGACATGGTGACCCTGAGGGTCTGTTCTAACCTGAATGTTTCTGTCATGCTGTTGGTTATTCAGAGTGACATGGGGATTTTGTGACACCAATCCTGGATGTGTTAAATAATAAATAAATAATTTTATTATTTATATTATATTTATATATAAATAATAAATACCAAATAAATATAAATACCAAATTTGGATGTGGTGCTTGGGGATATGGTTTAGGGTGCACCTCATAGAGTAGGGATGAGTTGGACATGGTGACCCTGAGGGTCTGTTCTAACCTGAATGTTTCTGTCATGCTGTTGGTTATTCAGAGTGACATGGGGATTTTGTGTGAGGACTGAACTAGGCTGCCTTGTGGGAAGCAGAAATTGATGCCAACATTTTGATTCCATGACCAAATGGGCTACTGCAACTGGTGAGGTTTTTTCTCTTTACCTTTCCTGTGGGCAGGGTACATCTGTTGATTCACAAACTCTTAGAGTCACAGAACCATAGAATCATTTAAGTTGGAAGATGAAAGCTTTTATGCAGGCCTGCACAGAGGGACCTCTGAGGTCATTGTATTCCCTTTCTGAAAAGTTTTCCCTGGGTTTTTTGTCTCAGCTTTGCACATGGCAGCCTTCACATCTTTCACTTCTTCGAGACATGTAGCTATCATTTGTTCCCATCATACAAAGGGTTTCCTCATCTTTCATGGAAACTTTCAGCACCAGAAATTTCAAAGAGCTTGAGTTCATTTTGTACAGCTGAAGGGCACCTCCTTACCTCTTACAAACCCATCACTATCCCTTCCTTCTGCAAAGCTCCACAGGACTGCTGAAGCTCCTAGACTACCACCAGCACTTTTTCCTATGTTATTTTCCACAGTGGGACCATTTTGCCCAACTTACAGGCTTGGCCTGGAAGTCAGCAGTGCTAATGTACACCAGTTGGGCAGCTGGAGATACTGGAGCTGGAGTTCCTGCCTCTCTCTTTAAAACTTTCAGGCCTTGAGTGAGTCCCTGGAAATTTTCAGAAAGGTAGAACTAGTGTTCCAAGATGTACCAAAAACTCTGCTGATTTCCCCCTGTGCAACAAGGGGCATAATCCAGCAGAATTCAGAGCCCTGTCCTCACTCTCGGTGACTGATAGAGCATTTTCCTATCAGGCATATGCTAGCACAAGCACTGTGTGTTACCTGCTGTCTCAACAGGTTTCACAGTCCCATATTATCCTTTCCTTTGGGGTGAGGGGGTGTTGAAAGCTTCTCCTTCCCTGCTTTACCTCCTTATAGAATCATAGAATAGAATCATAGAATGGTAAGGTTGGGGAAGGGACCTCAAGGATCATCTAGTTCCAACCCCCTGCCATAGGCAGGGACACCTCCCACTAG
>VWZE01005843.1:132396-179063 GCA_013396675.1 Eubucco bourcierii
AATGCTCAATAGCTAGGAAAGTACAAACCACCAAAAGTACAAACAAAATTTTGCTTTTCATTGAGACAATTGTTTCATTAAATCCCAGCCAGAAACATTCTAAAAGGTACAGGCAAGTTTTAATCACTGGTTACTATGAATAAACCAGGGGGGAAANACTTATGCTCTGTTCTTAAATATCATGTTGAGCATTCCAGGATTTTCAAATTATTAATGGCAGCTTGTTAAAAACTCTTCCTTCCTTCTCTGCAGCAACAAAAATTGCTCAATTTCTTGTTAGATAAACCAGGGTGCTTAGGCTGTTTTGGAGTGCTTTCTTAAAGCAGACATCTGCTCAGCATCTCCTGATATGAGGAAGATAAGCAGATCACATTCTCCAGACAATGCACTGCTGGATGTTGACAAATCTCCATGCCTCTTTGAGAAAATGTGAGCTTAACTGGCTCTTAGTGCAGGCTGAAAGTGCAATTACAAGTGTCCTGGGCACAGAAAACAGAGACTGAATCACTGTATATTAACTCTATTCAGGTGCTCAGAGTTGCAGATTAAAAGGCTTTTACTTAATTTTTAATCTAATTCCTCAATGGAGAAGGGTTTCTTTGTAACACAGCAAGAATAACACCCAAGGTTTAAGGCAGGCACTGTGTGTAAATCCTTCCCTTTGTAAAGAAATAGGTTGTCCTATAGATATTGAGCCTTTGCCTATTTTATTGAGAGTCAGTGAGATCTTTTGAGGCATCAGGAGCAGAAGACCTAATCAGCTCTGTCCTTCAGCTGATTAAGATGCCAGGTCTTTCTTGACAGAAGCAGTGTTTTTCTGGTTTTTTGTCTCTAAGAAAAAAATAAAATCCAACAAACCCCTGCTGTTTAATTCCTCGTGGGTGCAAGATAAATGATTGCCTTGAACAACTCTTCAGAGCCTCAGGCACCAGAAAGCAAAGATGCTGACCTCATGGCTGCTTCTGTCTCTTTTCAAAAATCAAGCAGACACAGTCAGCACTTCTAGGTCACTGTGCCTCAGGGTCCAGCTCTCTTTCCTTCCCAAGCATCAACCACACAGCATTCTTGAGGCCCTGTAAACTACAGTAGACACACATAAGCTATTTCAGGCGTTCTGCTTTCCTCAGTTAGATGCAGAAAAAGTCATGATATTCTTGTTTTTCTTTCTCAGTAATAGCAGAAAGCTCCTTAAGAACAAAGAATGAGCAAATCCCATCTATTAAGGGACCTCCCTCACCTGATTCTTATTGCCCACTGTCCATTGCTGCCTCTCAGAGGTGCAGGTCAATGCGTGCGCACTTCTGCACCTCTGCTCAGAAGGCTAAGAATGGCATTTGCAGTCACTGGTGCTTGAGGAAAATTACTCCAGATTAATAGAGCTAGAAGATTAATGTGGAATAAAGCTAGAACTCATTCAAACTTAATTTCCTTTGCTTCTGAAGCTGTCTTAGAAAACACTTTCCTCAGAACAGCTTCTTCCTTCCCTCCTACTCTGCCTTTTCTAAACAGCACACCACAGCAGATGCCAGGCTTTCTGCTAAAGAGTGGAAACCTTGCTGTAATGGGGGTTTTGCTGTCAGACACCAAGATTCAGGATGCAGAGGAGACAGCGAGCCAGTCATCAAGCAGAAAAGGGAAACCTTTTTGCCCCAGACCATGGGGAAGCTCCACTAGCATCCCAGATCGACTTCTTGAGTGGAGGTTTTCCACCTGCCTTCCTCACATGAAAGGAGGCATGGAGCAGAAGCTCAGCCCCAGGACTCAGGTTTGATGCAGAGATTCCAAGGCCCCCCAGCCTTGCAGGACTGCTGCAGCAGAAGAGGGCCTCAAGCAGATGTGAACACTGCATAATGCGGAGGAAGCTCCAGCATCACACCATAAGCCTCCTGGCTACCCTGTCCCTAGGTGCGGCAAGAGGAACTCTGTTCTTTTGCTGCTCTATCAGTTTATCTCTGGGGATTGGTTCAGACTGTGGTGAGGCTGCACTGCCCAGGAGATGAGGACACAGGAGGGGTGTTGTGCTTGCACAGGTACTTGTCCTCTGCACGTAAAGTACCTCTAAGTTGGCTGGCAGAAGGCTGTGCTGCAGGCACCAACTAAAGCTTTGCTTCAGCGGTAGCAGCAATCGGTTAAAGCCTCCCCACTTCAGGGCTGCCAGCAGCATTCAGAGCCACAGCATGGTGCCCACGGATCCATCAGCTAGGTAAGGAGAGCACTGCATTTCTCGGTTCACAGGTAACTCCTGCATCACATCTCACATCTGCGGCTCCACGATGGGCATTCAAAACCCCAGAGCTTTTCTGAGGAATCAAGGTAGCTATCAAGCAATGACCTTTACTGCTCCTGCATTGGAAATCTGACTGAAGCCAACACTGGCACAGTCTTTACATGCAGACCCTGTCTTTGGAGAGCTTTTTCAAATGGAGCAGGACTGAAGTAACAAGTATGTGGTAGTCTTCACATTCTCATTTTCACAAGAGGATTAAGGCCATAACTTCCTAGCAACCACCATACTTGATTAAATGGTTGAAGAAAACAAATGAGTAAATGACAGCTTTGGAAGCCTTTGCAATCTCTGCCATGATTAATAAACACAGAGCAAATCTGGGGCTTAAATGTATTATTTCCTCTGCTATTCCTTCTGGTTCTTGAGGTCTTCAGGATTCCTATAGTTGCCCTCAACTCTTCCTGCTTTTCATTTTCTTGTATGTTTTGTCTTTCACATTAAAACTGCATTCTGTCCTATCTTCCATTTTCTCTCCCAGAATAACCTAAGAATGGTCTTTGAGGGCACAGGCAGCTAGCCTGACTTCTGCCAACTAAGCTACCAGCTTGACCAGTCTGCTGAAGTTATTGGGATTTTATTGTAGGATCAAGGTTTAATTCTTTACAGGCCTCCCACAGTTCCTTAATTACATCTCGTTCTCCACGTATCATTATTCACTAACTGGCCCCAAATTAAAGTCAGTTTAAAACCAAAATTTAGTCATGTTCCTTTTCTACTTGTGTTGTCCAACAGGCATATAAACCAAAAGACACCTTATAATAGCCTTGGATATTTGAAACTTGAAACTGAAAATTGTTTGAGAGGATAATAACAGTCAACCCTGCTGTGTTGCTTGCCTTAATTTAATAGAATGATGGCAAAGCAAGCCTGGTAAGGGCCTCCTGGGATCACAGAGTCCTTTTTGCTCTCTAAAGGATAGGGTTATTATATCCAGAGCATGTCTAATAATTTGTCTAGCTTGCTCTTTAAACCCTTCCATAAACAGTCCTCCTCTGCATAGCACATTTAGGTACCACAGATAATTCTTAATACTGAACCCCAAAATATCTCCAATGCAATTAACTAAATTCATCACAATCTATTTTGCAAGAGTCATTGAGAAGAAGTTACCAACTTTCTCTGCAAGAGGTCTGTGCATACTGGACTGTTACTGCATCTCACCTCTCATCTTCCCTTTCCTGTACCAAACAAAGCCATTTCCTTCAATCTTTTCTCAAAAGTCATGGCTTTAGCTCTTGTTTCCTGGCCCAGTTTTCTTTATTGCCTATCTCTTTTATTTCCCTCCTCTGTACTCCTCTCAGTTTGGCAACACTTCAGAAAGTGTGGTGCCCAAAACTGTTCAGTGTTGGTGTTCCAGGGCCAAGCAAAGGAAGGGTAATTACCTTGCATCTGTCACCTACAACACTTCAGTCAGCACTGCACAGCATGAGGTTTGCTTAGTTTTGTTACAGAATCATGTTACAGCAATTCCATTTGCTGTTGCTCCATCAAAAAGATCATAGCTCTTCTTTCTCTATTTTAGAATGGATTTTTCAATTCCCTTTCCCAAGGGTGAGTGTTGTATTCGAGCACTGAATTTTCTCTCTTGGGTTTTGGGCCTTTTGTGCTGTTTCTTAATATGGTTTGGAATTTTGATTGTGTATTGCAAAGAGTTTGTCATCCCTCCCAGCCCTGTGTTGTTTGAAAGCTTGTGTGTTTCATGATTTGAGATGTTAATGAAAATCCTGAGTAAAAACATCATTTCTGCAGAGCCCTGCTTTTAATGCCTGCCCAGTTTAACCTCAAACCAAGTGTGTGTGTGTGTGTGTGTGCTTACGGGATCATGGTTTGGGCTAGGTACGGGTTTCTTTTGTCTCATTAAAAGCATGTTAAGCAGGACCATGTCAAAAGCCTTAGAAGAAACAAGATGTATCTACTGCTTCTCTGTATCCACGAGAGCAATTATCTTGTCAAAGAAGGAAATGAAATTAGTTTGGCATGATTTATTCTCAAGAAATCCATTCCAGCTGTTTTTATTACCTTATTACTCTGAAGATACTTATGTATTGATTCTTTAATAATTTAGCCTATGTATCTTTCAGGATAACACAGGCAGACTTGTTATCTCCCTGAACTTTCTTTTTTCTCTTTAGAAAGAGAGGTGGTGCAGGTTTTCTTCTAGTGCACAGCAAAATTCCTTCTATTGTTACCAATTAGTTTTAATGGTTCATATATTGCTCGAGTTTCTGTGCTATTTCAGGGTAAATTCTACCAGGCCACCTTAATACATGTTACACATTAAATATTTTCTAGCCTCTTCTTTTCCCTACTTGGGTTTGTTTATCTGAGCTCCTGTAAACAACCAAACTGCTTTAGGCATTCACTTACCATTTATGTCATGCCTGAAGCAAAGACATCATCGAATGAGTAGAGTGTCTACTTCTGGAGCCCCTATTACAGGAAAGATATAGATGTGCTGGAACGTGTCTAGAGAAGGGCCACAAGCATGGTCAGAGGGCTGGAGCTCCTCTCCTATAGAGACAGACTGAGAGGGTTGGGGTTATTCAGTCTGGAGAAGAGAAGGCTCCAAGGAGACCTTATTGTGGCCTTTCATTATCTGAAAGGGGCCTGCAGGAAAGCTGGGGAGGGATTTCTTAGGATGTCAGGTGGTGGTAGAACTGGGGGAATGGAGCAAAACTAGAAGTGGGTAGATTCAGATTGGATGTTATGAAGAAGTTCTTCACCATGAGGGTGGTGAGACACTGGAACAGAGTGCCCAGGGAGGTGGTGGAAGCCCCATCCCTGGAGGTCTTGAAGGCCAGCCTGGATGGGGCTCTGAGCAACCTGATCGAGTGTGAGGTGTCCCTGCTTATGGAAGGGGGGTTGGAACTGGGTGATCTTTGAGGTCACTTCCAACCCTGACAATTCCATGGTTCTGTAAATACTTTGGCTGTCTCCTTGGGTCCATTATTTATAATCTTCCCCTATCAAGGAGTGGGCCTGAATTTTACTTTCCCTCTTTCTGCTGTGGTAGTGCTAACACAATCTTTTTGCATGCATTTTCATCCCTCACAACAGCAGTGAGTCATTGTGTACTTCACCTTTCTAGCCTCAGCCATGCACTTCTACTTCTTTTCTATTCAGCTTAACCAGTTTTCCTTGTTCCAATACATAATTTTCTTTTTATAGACAAGAATTTAGACAGCTTCTGTCGCAGCTATTCCTTCTTCTTACACTGATTCCTTCCTCCTTCGTAGCACAATTTGCTGTTATGTGTTAAATGCAGATGCTTTCAGTAACTGCTCTCTCCTGCACTTCTTTGTCCATAAATTATATTCCCAAGAGAATTTACTTACAAATTCCCTGAGTTTATCAATGTCTGCTTTACCAAAGCCCATAATCTCTATTTTGCTTCTCTCATGCTGTCCTTTTCTTAAAACACTGAACTATGATCGATACCTTCTCAACCATTTCCTCCTCCTCAGTTCCTGGAGACCATCATCTTTACAGAAGTTGGGTTGGTGTGTTAAGAAGCCCAGAGAGTTATTCCTCCCCAGGTGCAGGACCTGGACACTTGCCCTTGTTGAACTTCATGAGGTCCCTCCTCACTCAATGCTTTAGTCTATCCAGGTCTCAATGAATGACAGCACAGCCCAAGAGGGTATCAGCCACCCCTCACTTTTGTGTTGCCAGTAAACTCACTGAGGGTACACTCTGTACCTTCATCTAGGTCATTGATGAAGATGTTGAACAAGACTGGACCCATTGCTGACTCCTGGGGGACACTCTGAGTGATAGACCTCCAGCTAGATCCTGCACCACTGATGACAAGTCTCTAAGCTCTGTCATCCACCCAGTTCTCAATCCAGCAAGCTATTACCTGCTCCAGCAGCTGGAGCCATTGTACATTGTGCTTGCAAAGGAGCACCTTCACTCCTCTTCTGCAGCCCTTGAGTGCATACTGGTTGGTGTAATCTTTCTCTTATATTCACAGCATTTTGTGTGAAGAAATTGGAAGGTATGAGAAAACAGAAGCCACACACATTTATAGTAGAGGTTTTATTCTGGTCTTTTTTACAGGGATGTAGTTGTATTGTAGTTGTAGCTTGTTTTTCACTGAGAGAAGGAAACCACTTGAGATAAAAACATGCTCCTTGCTTAGAAAAACATCCACACAAAGACACATGATTTCTTTTTAAAACTTCTGAATTTACCCTTTCAGACCCTACAACATAGCACAAGACTCCTCCATTAAAGAGGAAAACATAAAGTTATTTTTTTAACCAGTTAAAGAACCATTTATTTCTCAGATGACTGTGCCCCTTTTGAGAGGATGGCTATTTTCACTTCCAGAGCAAACACGAGATACTTTTTGCCAGACAAGCAATCTGGCATTTTTGCTTTGTCATGAGGTCAGTTTCCAAAAATAAATAAAATGAAGAAAAATTGCCTCAAATTTATATTCTGCCATGAGACAATGGATATGCCCCATTTATTCACATATGCATTGCACCAACCAACCATTTTACACACTAAGTATGTACTTTGATAGCAAAAAAATTGCCCACTGCGTAAAAGCAAAGATCAATAAGTCTGCACAGTCTCCAGATCTTGAATTAATAGTTTATGGGCTGGCTGACTTACAACTCCTATCAAAAAGCGATGGTACAGCTGGGAGTAAATATTTAATAGGATAAGGAGGTCTCCTGCGTCCATATATTTTATACCACGCCACGTACTGTGGGATGGCAAGCTTTTTGCAACCTGTTTCTACACAAGGGTGTTTCAGTATGCAGTGTGAATTTCTGGAGGCTATGATGACAGTATCAACAGCATCTACCATTTATTTCTGGAAAGATCTATCCTCGATTGTCGCACAGCATCCTTCCAACTGGAGCTATTCTCCTCTTTCTACCTGAAAGGAGGTTACAGTGAGGTGTTGGTCTCTTCTCCCAAGTCACAAGTGCTGGATTGAAAAGCAATGATCTCAAGATGCACCAGGGAAGGTTCAGGTTGGCTATTAGGAAAAAAATGTCTTTTCTGCGAGACTGGTCAGGCATTGGAACAGGCTTTCCAGGGAGGTGGTGGAGCCACTGTCCCTGGTGATGTTCAAAAAACATGACAACACGGCACTTAGGGACATGGTTTAGTGGACATGGTGGTGCTTTGTTGATGGCTGGACTAACGGTGTTTTCCAAGACGATTCTATGATTCTCAGCTTTAGATTGAAGCGTCCTTAAAATGATGAGGTAAATTCACGCTGCCATGGTGCCCCGCTATCCTTCCTCAGGACCGGATCCCAAACACAGACTCTCCATCCACACGGGATGGAGCCCCTGCTCCACCCGAAAACCTCCCCTTACCCCCAGCAGACCCTCGCCGATGCCTGCGCTCCTTTCCACCCGCCCCACACGTGGAAGGGGCACTCATGCGGTGCACTCCACCCCCATGCAGTGGGGTTTTCTGAGGGTTTTGCGCCTTTTAACGTGTTTTGCCTCTAGGGTTTGTTTACCTTAAGCAAAGCGGTGCCTACACAGCCGGCGTCAATTAGAGGCAGCCGCCAAGCCGCCTGATAACCTGAGGGCGGGACGAGGAGATAAAACCGCCCCCACCCCGGTCTCGTTGGGAGCTGCCTGTCGTTGTCAGCGGAGGCACGGTTGTTGCTTGCAGCTGCCTTTCGCATCCTCGTCGAGAGGCAGCCGAGGGACGTCTGCCTCAGGCCGCCAATTTCCTCTCTCCAGCCGGAGCGCAGAGCCCCGGGGGCTGCCGGCGGATGACCGCGGCCCGGCGAAGGCTGCGGATGAGCCGGGCGAGGGAGGTGGTGGCGTGCTGCCTGCTCCTGGGGCTGTCCTTCCCCCTCCTGCTGCTGCTGCCGCTGATCTGAAATGCGCCGGGCCGCGGCTCGTTCCTTCCGCGGGGCAACGGGCGGGGGGAGCCGGCGGGAGTCCCGCTCCGCTGTCCGGCTTGCGGCCGGCGGCAGCAGCAGCCCGAGGGACTGAGGCGGCAGCGGGGGACTATGAGGAGCTCGGGCGGGCTTTGCAGCGGTGCCACCCAGCCTGCGCGGGCGGGCGGGCTGCCTCTCCCCGCGGGGGGGCCCGGCCGCGGCCCCGGCCACGCTCTGGCCCTGCGGGTGTAATGCCGCCGCACTCGCCGCTCCCGCTTCCCGGCTGACAGGAACGCTCGGCAGAGCTGCGGCGTTGCAACTGCCCTTTCGCCTTCCCAAGCTGGGCTTCGGCGGCTCGGGGCGTCCTGAAGCTGCCCAGATGGGCCAGCGTCCGCTGGCGCTACCAGCGCAGACCCTCGACGCGGAGCCGGCGGGCCGCTCCTCGCTGCCCTCTCTGAGCTAGCCGCAGGGGCGCCGCGGGCCCCGCGCCTTCGCTGTCGCCGGAGAAACAGCTGTCAGCCGCGGCGTTCGCGTTTCTGCAAATCTGCCGCTCTGCGAGGCGGAGTGTGTCCCCGCCGGCTTGCCGTGCGGGGAGGCGGGACGAGGGGCCGGCTGAGATGGGAGAGAGCATGTCCAAGAGGCTGAAGCTACAGCTGGGTGGCGAGGCGGAGATGGAGGAGCGGGCTTTCACCAACCCCTATCCCGACTACCAACCCCATGGAGCCGGAGCCGCGGCCTCCCCCAGCGCGGTGGACGGTCACCGGGACAGAGCGCTGCTCCGGTCGGAGGAGGAGTCCCTCCCGTTCGGCGCCGATGGGAAGGTGAGTCCTGGGCGGTTGGCGGGTGAACAGAGCGGCTCCGCGTCCCGACCCGCCAGGTCCTGCCTCAGCCGTGAGGCGCTCCCTCCCTGCAGGAGCGGCCCCGGGGCGCGAGTAGCCGCGGCGCTGCCCCTGGGTGACCTCCCTCGGGGCCCCAGGCCCGATTGGGGCCTTCGGCGGGGCGGCCAGCAGCTCGTTGGAGCCGCTGCAGAGCGCCGGGCCGCCCTCTGCCCGCAAGCCGCGGGAGAGGCGCGGGTCGGTTACCCCGGCGGAGCGGAGATGGCAGCGTGGAGGGCGCCTGATGGGAGAGGCGGGCGAGGTAAGCCGAGGGAAGGCACAGGAGCTCACGGCGGCCGCACGGCTTGGAGTCGGTGGAAGTGTCTTGCCGTAAGCTGGCGATTTGTCTCCTGAGTGCGAGTGACCACAGCGCGGGGCCTGGAGGTAGCGCTGGCTGTGCCAAGGTCCCCGCGGGTTCTGTCACATCGCTCACAGGTTGACGGGTTCCACCGGGGAAAGCGCACAGGGAAGGGAGAAGAGCACATCTAGAAAAGACGGGTCCCTTCTCGGGTGACAGCAGCGCTCAGCCTTCAGGTGGTGCTGGACCGACCTCTCCGCGGCATGTGTTTGCTGATACATTTGTCCATGCAAGTGCACCACGCAGGCATTTGGCAGTCCGGTCAGATCAACAACAGGCACGTCTGGTGGTGTTAGCTGTGCTGGGTTCACAGTAGTCCTGCTTGTCTCCTCATCAGCTTGGGAAGCTGTGTGTGTTTTAGACTTTAAGCACCGAAACTGCTCTGGCCTGATTTTTAAGCTGCGGAAGAACTACTAGAATATGGCTCTTTTGGGTCATTTTTAGCCCCAGAGCAGCCTCACCTCTCAATACCGTGCTGCTTCATTGTCTTTTAAATTAAAAACCGTCTGTGGTGATATTGCTAAAAGCACAGACGTGCAGGGTGGGAGGCTGCCTTTCCTCACTCGTTTGACTGCACGCTGGGGTGAACAGAGGAGAACCTTCAATCTCAACTGTTTGTGATGAGAGAGAATTATCTTGATTTGCTAATAGGACAGGATGAGGATGGTGACGTCCAGCAGCCAGAGCAGCATTCTTCTCAAGATTAAGCATGATAGAATGAACTCGCCATCAATGAAGGATTGGAGCTGTTGCAGCTGAGCTTTATGAAGTTGTGTGTGGCTAAGCTGAAAGCACAAAACAGAATACTTGGGGGATTGGTGTTTTACTGGTGCAGCTAATTGCAGCCATCAGAAGCAGAACTTAGCACTTGGAAAAGGTTAAAAAAACAAGGGTAGATTTGGAGGTGAAATTTGCTTTGCTTTGAAAATGATCTCTGGTAGTGTACTCAGTGCTGGTAAAACTGCTTTGGGTTTTTTGTGTGTGTGAGAATTGCAATTTCTTTATTGTTTTGTGTCTGGCTCAGTATATATATTAAAAAAAGTTGAAGTATGGTGGCAGAACAGCTATAGCTTTATACTAAACTGGTAAAAAAGCATACCAAGAACTTTATTCTTAAGCCCTTCTGTAGGCCAGTCATCCTTCTTATGTACTCACCTTAGGTCCCACACCTCATGTCTGTTTTGAAGACAAAATAAGCCTTCATTTACTGCTTATCTAGGTTGATTACAGCTTTGAGTTAAGAACTGATACTGGAGGAAGGTGAACTTCCTTACATTGTTTTAAATTACTGTTTTCAGACAATACTAGTTGCATTGAAGAGGAATTCAACTCAAATTAAAGATTTAATTCTTGAATGAATCTAACTTAAGAGATGCTGTTCCAAGGCAGAACTGAAAGGAGTTAGTACAGAATTTTTAGCCCTGTGTTTGTTAGGAATGTCTTCCTACTTTGCTGTAGATGAGTTTGCTGTTTTACAGTGGGTGCAGATGTTTTACTCGGCATCAGTGCTGGGTGGCATTCCTTATTGCCATGTAGCACCCAGCAGCTTTGTTCAGAAAATATCTTTGAGCACTTGAGTAGTTGTGTGTTGTGATTTAAAGTAGGACAGATTACTCCTTTTACCTCTTCCATGAGGGGCGAAAGAAAACCGTTCACACACAGGATTGGAGAACTGGAAAGTTGAAATGGAAAGGCAATTCATACACTACTATGCTACAGTGGTATAGCACAAAGCATATAAAATATACAAATTCATACTCAGCCTTGGCCCAGTCCTTTGACCTGGGCTTAACACAAAAGCTCATTAAGCCAAAGCTTCACACAACTTCTCCTAACCAGGCTTCAGTTCCCCAGGCCTCAAATGCTTCTCCCTCCCTTCCCTATACCTCCCTACAAAGGCCCAAATGACACAGTAAAAACTAGCTCTGCCAAGGCCAAACCAGGCTGGAAGCCTCCCCCATACCAAACCCAAGATAAGGGAACCTGTGCTGCCAGGAAGGGAGCAAGGGAAGAGAAGGAAAAACCTTGGTTCTGCCATTAGTTTTATAGGGATGCAGGATTTATGGGAAGAAATGCAAAGTACATCCCCTGGACCTTTCCAGCTTCCGGAGGTCTGTAACTTTGTGGTTTCTTAAAGGCATGCAGGTTCAAATGGCCACAGTGTATTTGATAAAAGTTGGTGTCTGGGCTTTAATGTTGACAACATGAAGCTCTTCTCCAATGGGCTTTAACGTTGACAAGCATGAAGCTCTTCTCCAATAAGAGTCATTCTCTGTGTTGCATTAAAGTGATTGAACCACAGCAGCTTTCAGTGGTCTTTGAAATTTTTTTTTCAACTCTGTGCATTTCACAGGAGGCAGCAGACATGAGTGTACATTTTCTCTTGTTTCTGCATTCACAATCTAAGCAATTGTTCTAGACCATAGCTGTGATGATATTTGTGTATTTGTTTTTGCAGCAATTGCATATTGCCAGCCCTAATACAGTCCTGACTTTCATGAGACTTAAGGATGAGTATTTTGGGGTGCTGCTGTAGTTTGTGTTTTGGGTGGATTTGTGAGTTGTTTTGGCATTTAAGACCCTCCATTACCACTAGACAAAGGGCATGCCTAAAGGCACGCTGAAAACTAAACGACTTTACATAGGATAGGAAGGTGCTGTGCACAGCAGCACAGGTTTCCTCAAAACTAGAGCAGCTTTCAGAAGCCCTCGGTGTACTGCTCCTCCTTTCTGCTGCTAAGTGACTCACATTATAACAGCTAGAGGTGTGCAGGGCTCTGCTGTTGTCATGGGAGGCGGTGCATTATTAATCCCTCCGTTTGATGTCATAAGCTGCCACGATTGCCATCTCAAATTCATCCAACTCATGAAAGGACAAGGTCTTCAAGCTGTTGTCTGAAATGTGAGACAACTGGGACAGAGTGCTGCATATGGAAGTATGTGTTTGTGTGCATAAGGTGCAGTTCAGGAAACTACAAGGCATGGGAGCAGGAGACAAGAAAGCAAAATTTGGGGCTGCTGATTTGCTTTCTGAAAAATAGTCACAATAAACACTGCAGTTATCTAGGTGGACTCTGCTTGTATAGCTGCAGTTTGCCTTTTATTGAGGACATTTCAAGCCCACATCACTTTCAGGGCAGAGAATAACTTTTCTGAGAAAGCTGAAGGTAATAGTTTATCAGACATCATTAATTCTAGATTAAGAAGAAATATGATTTTAAATGTAAATATTTAAGAAATGAAAAAATATTTCAATTAAATGTATATCTTGCATCCCCTTTGCTTTTGATGTGAATCCCATAGTGATGCCTTAGCCTAAAAAAAGTACCTGTAGATGTTATCTCAGTGTTAGAAAAGTTTTCAAAATTGAAATGTAAATGGTCAGGGAGACAGAGAAATTAATAAATTAATCTAGACTGGGAACAAAACATTCTCTAGCTCACAGGAAAACAAATTTGTGTTGTTTAATTTAACTCACTCTAATTGCTTATTGGGAGAAGTATATTTGAAAAGCAGTGCACTTATGATAGCTCCCCCTGCATATTTATGGACTCATCTATTCTTAAATGTGACAATATCAGTCTAGGAGCTTGTGCAGGCTGGGAACCAAAGACTTACTGAGCAGTAGTGGGCTTTACTTTCTCATGTGAGCTGGAGCACAGGCAACCTATAGCTGCAACTAATGGCATAGCTGTGGGCAGGGGACTGAGAATGGGAAGGTTTTCACAGTCAGTTGGCCTGGCTCAGAAACAGCTTGTTAAACCTTTGTACCGCAGAATCATTCAGGTTGGAAAAGACCTTTAAGATAAGTGAGGCCAGCCATAACCCAGCTACCATGACCACTAAACTGTATCCTGGCTTGTTCAAGGACCTGGTTCCATGAGTGGCCCACCAATATCAACTTCAGATTGCCCACCATCCTCAAAACCACCACAGCTCATGTATATCTTGGTCAGGTGGGATTGGGGAACCACCTTCACACCATCTGAGAACCAGTGACTTGGGAACCAAAGGCAGGCTGACATGAGCTGCTCATCCATTGGAAGGTTTAAGTAGCCCTGTCCCTAGACAACCTGATGTGGATTTTGTGTGTGTGCAAGAAAAGCATCCTTTGCATCAGGGCATTAACATGCCCTTAACTTGAAGATTGTCAGGATCTGTTGTGCAATCCTAGAGTGGTCTTTCATAGATGGGTCACTAGGATGCCCAAATAGTGACTTTTATTTTTAGGCCACTTGTTTTTTGATACCTTTTTTTTTTTTTTTTTGCTTTTCCTAGTGTTTGGAGACTATTTGGGTATTTTGACAAATGTGTGACATTGTACTTAATTAGGCTTTGCAGGGGGCTCTTGTTTTAGAGTTTAGGGAAGCCTAAGGCTAATGATGCTTGTTGGCAAAGATTCTCACTTAGTGGGGATACACAGAATATTTACTTAGATTATCTTTTCAGTGGTTTAATGATGTTTAGTTTCCTGGTGCTTCCTCAATGTCCTGTTAATTCTGATCTTTTCTTTATGTGGCTTTTCAGTCTTCCTCCTCCTTTAAAATACGTTTTACACTTCTTTTGTCACTGCTTCACTCTTCCCTGAGTGCATATTTTACATACATGGTGTTGTCTTAACTGGGCATTTTAGTTCATATTGTGGAGTATACCTATTCTCTCTGCATCAATAATTTAGACAGTGAGGTAGCATGCTGGTGTTAGGCTACTTGGAGGACCAGTGATTTCCAGTGTTGTTCTTTTGCTTTATCAGGATAATGTTCCTGGGCATCTGTTAACTGTGTGTGGTTTTGTCACTAATAATCTGAAGATTTTTGATTATTTTTATAATCTTTGGGCTTTTTTGCAGCCTAATCACCAATGAGGCAAATGGTTCCTTTTACAAACAAATGCATTAGAGGCACAGCGTTGTTATTTCTTACATACTTTGAACAATTCATTCTGTAATTACAATGAGTTACATTTTAATGCCAGTTTTTGCACCCATACCACCTTCTGAGGTAGAGTGGTAGCTGCCTTTTTAAAGCCTATTCTTAAGTGTGCATTTCTAGCACCTCAGTAGTTTACCTGCAGTTATTGATTTCTCTCTGTTGCTCCTTTTTCCTTGCTTCTTTTTTTTCACCACAATCAAATAGCACCAGGTGCCAGCTGGCTGAAAACCAGAGCAGTGTGTTCTACAGACAGCAGTGTTTCAAATCATGTATTAAACCAGTGGATTTGCAGAACTGGAGTTAATTTGTGCCTTCAGCATCCTGATGATCTTTGTGGCCTTCCTCTAGACCTATTCAGACAGATACATACCTTGCTTGCACAGGAGGTTCTGGAGCTTGCTGCAGTCCTCCAAGTGAGGTCTCACCAGAGCGGAGTAGAGCTGCAGAATCACCTCCTTTTGGACCTGCTGGCCACACTGCTTTTGTTGCAGTACAGGGTGTGATTGATGTTCTGGGCTGTGAGTACACACTGCTGGCTCACACACTTTGGTGTCCAGTAATACCTCCCAAGTCCTCCTCCACTGGGCTGCTTTCAGTCTACTTGTTGCCCAGCCAGTATTTGTGCTTGGGATGGCCTCAATCCATGCATATGAAGTATCATGTCATATATCCAGTAGGATATCAGAGGTAAGGCTTCTTGCTCTGTGTTTGTCCCTACAGGAGTAACAAGGATCACCTGTAGAAGAGGGTGAATGCCAGCTGGAATCATCCTGGTGAAATGAAAACACTTTGCTTGGAAATCAATCCCTGCTCAACATGAATTAGCCTGCTTTATGCTCTGCTGTAAAGCTGCCATAAGATTCCTTGAAGGAAGCTTATAAATCTTCTAAAACCACCTTTCAACATTCACTTTTTTATGTAATTAGTTTATTCTTGTTCATGTAAGCATCTGTTATAAGCTTACAGTGAAATCTTAACCAACTGAACAGTGTCAGTGGTAACTTGTTAAAGCCTCAGAGCAACCAGAAATGAGGCAGTGGTGGAGGACTGGGTAGCTGGGGAAAACCTTTGTTGCTATTCACACCAGCGTAAGCTTGGGAGTAGTTTTGTTTAGGCAGGTAAATAATAATAATAAAATAATTTCTGAGTACTGAATCCAAATCAGTAAGCTCTTAACTCTTATTTTAGAAAGAGGGATATTTCAGCCTGTGCTAAATGATTTGTGCTGGAACCATGGTGTCAGTGCAGAATCCGAGTGTCCTGATGTCCTAGTACTACCCTCTTGCCTCTGGGTAATTTGATCTGGTGCTTGAGAGAAAAAAATATCCTGGTTCAATAGCAGCTGGTGCATTGTCAGAACAAAAAATAACCAGCCTACTGGTGATGTGCAGCAGGTAAAAGAGTCTGAGACATGGGTTCACTCCTGTCAGAGAAGCTAAGCCCTGTGCCTGACTGCATCCACATGAATATCCTCATGCTGTTTCACCATATGCCTTAGCATTGGCATGGCTGCCTTCTGGAGGAGAAAAACCATGTCCTTGGGAAAGATTTTGCCTTCTGTTGAGACCTCACTGACCTAGTCAGGGAAAAAAAAAAGGGGGGGGAGGGGAGTGTATGTGTGTAAATGTATGTGCTTTCTAACAAAAAGATTCTTAACACCATGTGAAGGCCACAGAGAAACAGACATCAGATACTTAATGTGTTTGGTTACTGTTTCTAGAGCTGCTGGAGACCTCCAGTAAGGGCCTTCTTAGCTCTATCCAAGAATGTTCTGTGTGTGACATGACAAATAACAGCACAGTTGCCTTCTCCTTTCCTGTGGTGTCATTGTAAATTGGGTTTGAACCCCTGACCCTGGAGACTTCTGCTGTGCCTCAAGGACTTGTGTAATCCCTGTTATCTCTCTGCTTTCTGTCACTTTGGATTCACTGATTGTATTCTTGTTCAGAGCAGAACTTCAAATGCCAGTGTGGTGTATTTTGAGTAGTCAATTGCATGGTAGCATCCAGGGCCCTAACCCATAAGATAGGTTTAAATATATAAAATAGCTTTTAATCAATGAGTTAATAGGAAAAACTGATCAGTGATACTGTTTAATGAAAAACACCTCACAGAACCCTAAAGAAACACCATCAAAAAACCCACAACTGAAGCAAAACACAAATCAAGCAAAAAAAAAAAAAATCCCCAACCAACTAAACACACTTTTAAGTTATTGTTCCTAATGCTCCTGCTCAAACATGGAATCATCCTGTGAGGAGGCTTTATGAGTACTCTAATAGAAGTTAATAGGGCAGTAAGTTTTATCTAATTGGCTGCTTCCATGTTCTGTTTGTTTCAGGGAGTAATCAATAATGCATCCTCCCATACAGTATGTTTAATCAGAGAGAAATGTTAACAAAAGTGTCCTCTGTTACATTCCATGTAGACTTCTGTTGGTCAAAAGTAAAATAATTCATTCTACATATTGATAACTTTGTTACTTCATCTTCATGTGTGAGCTGAAGCTACCAAGCTACTTTTACTCATCCTCTTAGTCTCACAACATGGGACTTGTGGGGTTCACTCTGCTGTTTTCAGTTATAACACAGGGATGGGTAACAAGGAAACTAGAACACAGGAGGTTTCACTTCTAAGGAAAATGTTCTTCCTGTGAGGGTGTCAGAGCACTGGACAAGACTGCCCAGAGGTTATCAAGTCATCTTTTCCAGACACTTTGAACCCCCACCCCCTGAACACATTCCTGTGCAACCTGTGCTGGGTGAACCTGCTTTAGCAGAGGGAGTTGGACTGGGTGATGTCCAGAGGTACTTTACAAGCCTCACCATTCTGTGCTAACAAGTTCCTGATACAGGACCCTACATGAAGTATTGGGTCATGGAGTGGCAGCAGATGGCTGACTTCTGTCTGCATCTATTCCCATTTTACTCAGATCAGGGAAACTTTGCTTACTGTATTGAGAAGCCTGATATGAGACAGCATATAATTCCATACTACTACAATGTCCACAGCTCCACTTCATGGTACTTTAAAGTGTGCTCAGGTAAATTTTTTTCTTAGTAACTTAACTCTTAATATGTAATTGGAATGTACTACATGAGACACATTTAAGATGAACCACCTTGACAGTGCTGAGTGTCACTGAGGGGGTAGCTGACACCCCATCATACTGTGCTGCCATTCAACAAGATCTGGAGAGAGTCTAGCCATATGAAGTTCAATAAGGACAAGTGCAAGGTCCTGCACTGAGGAAGAATAACAACAGGAACCAGTATAAGTTGGGGGCTACCCTGCTGGAAAGCAGCTCGGTGGAGAAAGACCTTGGAGTCCTGGTGGACAGCAAGTTCTGCATGGACCAGCCATGCGCCCTTGTGGCCAAGAGAGCATCCTGGGGTGCATCAAGAGAAGTGTGTTCAGCATGTCTAGGGAGGTTTTCTCCCCCTCTACTCTGCCCTAGTGAGACCACACCTGGAATACTGTGTCCAGTTTTGGGCTCTGCAGTTCAAGAGAATCAGGCACCTGCTGGAGAGAGTCTAGCAGAGAGCCATGAGGGTGACTGGAGGCCTTGAACATTGCCCCTATGGAGAGAGACTGAGAGACCTGGGGCTGTCTAGTATGGGGAAGACTGAGAGGAGATCTAATCAATGTCTATAAATAGCTGAGGGGTGGGCATCAAGTGGAAGGAGCCAATCTCTTTTTAGTGGTCCACAGCAGTAAGTCAAGGAGTAACAGCTACAAACTGGAACATAGAAGGTTTCACCTCAACATGAGGAGAAACTTCTTTACAGTGAGGGTGACAGAGCACTGGAACAGGCTGCCCAGAGATGTTGTGGAGTCTCTTTCTCTGGAGACTTTCAAAACTTGCCTGGATGTATTCTTGTGTGTACTACCCTAGGGGATCCTACTTTGGAAGGGAGGTTGGACTCAATGATCTCTGGAGGTCCCTTCCAACCTCTAGGATTCTATGATGTGATTGGTCCCTATGATTTTGGTTGGTTGAGTTTGATTCGGTTTGGGTTGGTTCTGTGGATGGTCATTTTGTTGCTGTTTTTTATCCCAACCAATAAAGTGCAGCAGACAGTTTGCCTTCTTGAATTGTTTCATTTTCTGACTCAATCTCTTTCTCCTGTGTCGTGTTTTCAGGTCACTGCTCAGTTCTCAAAGAGAATCCAGGCAAAAATCAAGGACCTTCTACAACAAATGGAGGAAGGGCTGAAGACTGCAGATCCACATGACTGCTCTGCCTACACTGGCTGGACTGGTGAGAAAGTTAGAAATTGAAGGACATGTGTTTGTTAAATGATGTCATTGGATTTATTCACAGGAGGAGGTTCTGACAGTCTCACAGGAGCTGCAGAAATACTCCAGTACAGGCATTTGTGTGAGTTTCTTTCAGCTCAGACCCTAGGTCACTACTCTCTGGAACAACTTTCACTGACTTCTAGAATCATTTCAGTTGGAAAAGATCTCCAAAATCATTGAGCCCAACCATCCTCTGACTATGGCAAGTTTGGTGCTAAACTATACCCACAAGTACCACATATGTACCATCTCTCTGCCTCTTTTAAACACCTCCTGGGCTCAGGATTTAGGCACCTTCATGGGGAGTACCTTCCAGTGTTTGCTAACCATTTCAGTCAAGAAGTTTTTCCTAATATCCAGTCTAAACGTCCCCTGGTGCAGCTTGAGGGCACTTCCTCTTGTCCTATCACTTGAGGAGAAGAGCTCTGCACCCACCCAAGTCCAGTTTCCTTTTAGGGAGTTGAAGAGCACAGTAAGGTCTCCCTGCAGCCTCCTTTTCTCCAGATTAAACACCCCCAGTTCCCTAAGCTGCTCCTCACCAGACCTGTTCTGCAGACCCATCATCACCAGCTTTGTTGCCCATCTTTGGACATGCTCCAGCAACTCAATGTCCTTCTTGGAATGAGATGCCCAAAACTGAACCCAGTAGTCCAGGTGCAGCCTCACCAGTTGCAGAGACAACTGGCTTTTGTGTGTGAAGATCTTTGTCTTGCAAAAGGAGTGGATTTATTAAGGCTTCTCTCTCTCTAAGCTTTTTTCCTTGTTTTTTTTTTTAAAAGGATTTTTTTTTTTTTGCTTACCCCTTTGTTTCTTTAAAAGGAGTTATTTCCACCCTTTTCTGTTCAACTGACATTAGTTAGCAGATGCCTAATGGTAACAACATCATCTAATCATTGGGGGAGAGGCAGGTGGGTGGGAGGGAGGTGTTCTGTGCCCAGGAGCTTGAAGCCTTAAAATTTAGTCTATAAATAGTTTGGCTGTGCTTGTTCTGTCTCTACAGAAATGGTGAAACAAACATGTGAGGAGGTGGAGGTGGGGTTGCAAAATGAAGTTCCTGAAGACAAACAAGCATGTGCAAGCTAGGCACCATCCTTCACCTGGCATTGCCACCATCCATCCTTCATCTGGCATTGCCTCACTGGTGCTGTCCAAATGGGAATGATCCCTTCCCATCCTTTGGGCAGAGCCTGCAGTTTGTCAGGCTCGATACTGCCACCAGTCTATAGGCTGCCAAAACACTTTGCTGTCTAGGCCTCCTAAGTGCCACTTTGCTCTTCTGGTTTCCTCTTCTGTTCCTGCACTAACTCACACTTCAGGCACGCTTATGCTTTTAGCACAGTGTGTTTGGAACGTGCCCTCAGGACGTCTGGCCTTCCTTTTATCTTTGTGAGGGAGCAGCAGCTTAGTAAAACTCTCCAGGCTGTTCTCATCCTCAGGCTTCATTCTGGCAATGAGAGAGTTAAATTTCTTTGCCCTTTTTTTTTTCTTTTTTCCTTCTTGTTGATTCAGTACAGATGGTGCTGTGGGTGGATGGGTGGGTAAGTTTTAGACAACTCAAGCTTAAATGTGTTTCAGGGTCTGAAAGTGAGTGGCTGCTAAGCAAGTACAGAAGATCTCCAGTGGTGGGCTTTCTGGTGGTGACATTACCAGAGGGTTCCCGAGGAGCTGTGTTCTGACACTGTGAGTGACAGATGAAGTTAGGGCTGATAAAGCAGAGCATGCTGAAAATGAGTCATCAGCTAAAAGTAACACAGCCATCATTAGCTGAGACAAGGAGATAGATGAACAAGTGATGCAGTCTAATGAGAGTGGGGTTTTTCCATCCTGGCCACATCTAGTCCAAATGGTTAATTTCTTTCAAGGCTTCTGTGGAAATGACTCTGAAGAAAAATATTTCAATGATCTGGCTTTCAAAACAGTGTGAATAGTCTCCAGGTTTGCTCCTTGCAGGATTTTGCTAGCATGCAAGTCAGAAGGTAAAAGCAATGCTGAAAACAATTGTCCTTAACTGGCAGCGCAGTCCTGAGCATTGGCTTGTGCCCTGTGAAACATCTTCAAAGCTGCCTTGGAGCATCTCTACTGTTGCCATGTAACAACTGTAGGACTCTTTACTATGAGATGGACTCCAGGAGTCCATATTGGAGTTTTGGAGTTCTTCTCATAGGACTTGTATAAGTAAGGTTGACTCCAGGACTTCAGGAATCATAGAATGGTAAGGTTGGAAGGGACCTCAAGGATCATCTAGTTCCAACCCCCTGCCATAGGCAGGGACACCTCCCACTAGTACAGCTCACTCAAGGCCTCATCCAATCTGGCCTTGAACACCTCCAGGGAGGGAGCAGCCACAACCTGCCTGGGCAACCTGTGCCAGTGTCTCACCACCCTCACTGCAAACAACTTCTTCCTAACATCCGGTTTAAATCTCCCCTCTGCCAGTTCAAACCCATTGCCCCTTGTCCTGTCGTTGCAGGACCTTGTAAATAATCCTTCCTGTAGCCCCCTTCAGATACTGGAAGGCTACTATCAGGTCCCCTCGAAGCCTCCTCTTCTCCAGGCTGCAGAGCCCCAACTCTCTCAACCTGTCCTCATAGGAGAGCTGCTGCAGCCCTCTGAGCATCTTTGTGGCCCTCCTCTGGACCCGCTCCAACACTTCCATGTCCTTCCTGTGCTGAGGGCTCCAGAACTGCACACAGGACTCCAGGTGGGGTAAATCCATCTTGCTTATGTAAATATCACAGAGCAATAGGGGTTGTAAGTGACCTGTGAGGATCATAGACTCCAACTCTCCTACTAGAGCAGAGTCACCTGGAGTAAATCAAGCAGGAACACATCCAGGTGAGTTTTTAATGCCTGCAGAGGAAGAGATTCCACAAAGATATGTGGTACATAGCTTCCTCTTCTGCAGGCTAAGTACCACACATCTTAGAAGAGCAATTTTAAGGGTGTTATATAAGGAAAGATTGGATAAACTGGACCTCATAGCTACTTTTCTGATCATTCTTTGATCAGAAGCCCTGGAAACTGCACATTTGTTGCAACATAAAAGGAGTTATAGAAAACTGAGTAAGTAGGCCATGGGTTACTGTGCCCTGAATTGGGCTGAACTCTGCAGCCCTTGGACTAATCTAGAAAAGTGTGTTTAAAGCCAGCCAGGACTCCTGTAGTGCTATTCTTGTGCTTCTCAGGTAGCCTTTCTGTGGAACTAAGTGGACCTTGTATGTACTCAGCTTTAGTTGTGGCTCAGGAGAATGCTTTCCCCTGTCCAGAAACAAGTTTGAGATGCATCATGGTTTGGAGGTAAATATTTCATTTGTGCACATGTGTGCTGGCAACTGGCCAACAAACATCCAGTTAGCTGCCTTTGTTTCACCTCTTTCAGTCTCCATTGTTACAGTATCTGTGGATTGCTTTGGTTTGAGGGGAAACCATTTCAGTAGCTGATGGGGAACTACTGGAAGGCTGGGGAGGGTTCCTCTACAGTGGCTTGTAGCAACAGGAGGAAGGGCAGTGGTTTGAGACTGAAGCAGGGTAGATTAAGGTTGGACATGAGGAAGAAGTTCTTCACAGTGAGAATAGTGAGATACTGGAACATGTTGCCCAGGGACATGGTTGAGGCCCCATATCTATAGACATTCAAGATCAGATTGATCTGGCCCTGGTCAGCCTGATCTAGTTGGTGTCCCTGCTGTCTGCAGGGCGCTTGAACAAGATGACCTTTGAGGATGTCTTCCAACCTAGTGCAGTGTGTGAGTCTGTGGAAAGTATGTAAAGAGTTTAGTGGAGTGAATCTTGATAGTACCTAAGGTAATTCTCTGAGCACTTGCTTGTTTTGTGACTTTTAGAATCCAGCTTAACTTGAAGCTCTTAATCATGTTGTGAAATACATTTAAGAGTTATAAAGAACTTGGCAAATCTGAGCAAAAAAATATTCAGAAGATCCTTTTATGAATTAAATTGAAAATAAGTCACTTCTTACAGGTATTAGGTAAGTATTGTTCAATGTACTTGGCCATACACATGCCAGGGGAGGTTTAAGCTGGACATGAGGAACAATTTCTTTACAGAAAGAGTTGTCAGGCATTGGAAGAGGCTGCTCAGGGAAGTGGTGGAGTCACTATCCCTGGAGGTGTTCAAAAAACGTGTAGACATGGCACTTTGGGATGTGATTTAGTGGGCATGGTGGTATAGGGATGATGGTCAGACTCAATGATCTTAGAGGCTTTTTCCAGCTTTAATGATTCTGTGTTTGTTAGCCCAAGTTTTTGAGTCTTCAGTAACTTCTTCATCAAGCATTGGTGCCCCTTTCATGCATTTTAGAATCATAGAATCATAGAATGGTAAGATTGGAAGGGACCTCAAGGATCATCTAGTTCCAACCCCCTGCCATAGGCAGGGACACCTCCCACTAGTACAGGTTACTCAAGGCCTCATCCAGTCTGGCCTTGAACACCTCCAGGGAGGGAGCATCCACGACCTCCCTGGGCAACCTGTGCCAGTGACTCACCAAATGAGTCCAGAAATTTACCTGATTTTTCATACTTGTCAAATAGAGGAAGAGAGAACATTTGCTCACAACAGGAGTGAACAGAGAATCACACTGCAGTTAGACCAGCTACATATCTAAACAGTAAGGCAGGCAAGAATTGCCTTTCTTGCTTAGATGAAGCCAATCTACACGAATTTTCTACATGCATTTTCTTCATTCTTTGCAAATTATGAATTTACTTTTGATAATTCAAACTGAAGTGGAACCAAATGAGATTGCACATTGCCTTCCCTCACACGAACTAGAACCCTTAACTAGCATCTTTGCCCAGATACATAGAGTCATAGAATGGTAAGGTTGGAAGGGACCTCAAGGATCAGCTAGTTCCAACCCTCTGCCATAGGCAGGGACACCTCCCACTAGCACAGGTCATTCAAGGCCTTGTCCAACCTGGCCTTGAACACCTCCAGGGAGGGAGCATCCACAACCTCCCTGAGCAACCTGTGCCAGTGTCTCATCACCCTTACTGGAAAGAACTTCCTGCTAACATCCAGCCTAAATTTCCCCTCTACCAGTTCAAACCCATTGCCCCTCATCCTGTCATTCCAAGACCTTGTCAATAGTCCCTCCCCAGCCTTCCTGTAGGCCCCCTTCAGATCCTGGAATACTACTCTAAGGTCTCCTGGAAGCCTTCTCTTCTCCAGGCTGCAGAGCCCCAACTCTCGTAGCCTGTCCTCATAGGAGAGAGTTACTGGTTCAGAGGCACTGAAGAGGGAAATGGGAAATAGCTGAAATGAAAAGTGAATGAAAAATCTGTGTTTTTCCCCTGGTTGTTGCAGGCATTGCCCTCTTGTACCTGCAGCTGTACCGTGTCACGAAGAACCAGAGCCACTTGCAGCGCTCTCTTGATTACGTGAAGAGAATCCTTCGCAACCTCAACGGCAGAAGAGTTACTTTCCTCTGCGGTGACGCTGGGCCGCTGGCAGTGGGGGCAGTGGTTTATCACAAGCTGAAAAATGACAGTGAATCTAAAGAATGTGTGGCCAGGTAAGTGGTTGATGGTAGAAAAAACCATGCCCTTCATTCATAGGGAGCGTTGGTTCAGTAACGTTGGCATGCGGGAATTTGGAGGACAGGATTGAAACACGGAGATGCTTTCTCCTCTCATCCGTTTTCAGCAGAAGAGTTCAGAACAGGCCTTATCACAGCTGCCTTGCACTTGATTCCTATTTAGTGGCTTATCTTGCACGACCAGCAGGGCAAGGGAGGGGATTCTACCACTTTACTCTGCTCTTGTCAGACCCCACCTGGAGTCCTGTGTGCAGTTCTGGAACCCTCAGCACAGGAAGGACATGGAAGTGTTGGAGCGGGTCCAGAGGAGGGCCACAAAGATGATCAGAGGGCTGGAGCAGCTCTGCTATGAGGACAGGCTGAGGGAGTTGGGGCTCTGCAGCCTGGAGAAGAGGAGGCTTCGAGGGAACCTCATAGTAGCCTTCCAGTATCTGAAGGGGGCCTACAGGAAGGCTGGGGAAGGATTATTTACAAGGTCCTGCAATGCCAGGACAAGGGGCAATGGGCTTAAACTGGCAGAGGGGAGATTTAGACTAGATGTTAGGAGGAAGTTGTTTGCAGTGAGGGTGGTGAGGCACTGGCACAGGTTGCCCAGGGAGGTTGTGGCTGCTCCCTCCCTGGAGGTGTTCAAGGTCAGGTTGGATGAGGCCTTGAGTAACCTGTACTAGTGGGAGGTGTCCCTGCCTATGGCAGGGGGTTGGAACTAGATGATCCTTGAGGTCCCTTCCAACCAACCTTCCCATTCTATGATTCTGCTCTAAGGACAGGATGCCCTGGGGATATCTGGAGTGCATTGATTCCATCAGGCTGAAGTGACATTTAACAAAGGCCACACGCTTGGCATCAGCAATATGTAGCACTCGTGCAAGGTGTGGTGCTTCATGCAGAGTGGCTCTTAACTGTGGGTTTGTTACAAAATATGTACCCTGCAGAGAAACATCCAGGCAAAAACATGGGACATGGGGGTTGATGTGTAAGACAGATTTCAGAAAACCAAGAGAAGGTATTTGCTGAACTCTGTCCAAGTCTAAAGGGCTTTAATTTGGTTGGAGTGTCTGAAGGATGGCCTGAAAAACGTCCAACCCCTTTTCAAAGTAATATAAATGTAACAAATGTCTTGAGAAATCCCATTTAGATACAGAGCTGCCTTGGGGAGCTGAGTGTCCCTTTTCTCATTGCTGTTCTGGCAAGGGCTTGGAAGCATTGCAGCCTGGTGA
Source organism: Eubucco bourcierii (assembly GCA_013396675.1). Taxonomy (NCBI): domain Eukaryota; kingdom Metazoa; phylum Chordata; class Aves; order Piciformes; family Ramphastidae; genus Eubucco; species Eubucco bourcierii. Next base: position 157,787 of record VWZE01005843.1, read on the forward strand.
CATTTGCATTCAGCACCAACAATCCTCCTGTTAGTGGTCCAGCAGCATACCTTAGGCTACCAGAACTGGTAGACTAACATTGTGTCCTCATCTCCATTCTGGTTTATATTTGGAAATATAAGTGGTCTTTTTCTTTAAGCTAGAGTCCTAATGTGATAGATCTCTGCTGCTGTTCCTAAATGAGTATTTCAGTTTTGAAATGGGTGTAGGTTTGGCTTATTTTCACTTTTAGAACTGGCAGCAAACTTGGGCATGTCATTTTGGATACAGCTGGGAAAGGAGGGTTACTCTACTCATGCTTTGTGCCTTACAGCAAACTGAGAGTAGCCATAAATCTTTTAGCCTTGCCTCTCCTTGGAAAGTCATTTCTAGGAGGAGGACTGAAAGGGAGGTTAGTTTGATTGATTGTTTCTTTTCTTCCTTGTTTGTTTGTTTGTTTACAAATACACTCATGACCCCAGCTGAATGTTATGGATGTCAGAATGTGCATTTTTAACTTTTTACCTTGTAGCAGTGCAGTGGTATGATATGGATAATAAAACCAACAGTGGAAATAATTGAATTCTAAGTCTAAAGCATAGATCCAAGAAAAGACTAATCATATAAAACTATTTTATGAGTGGGTTTTCCTTGGTATTATGCAGTGACAGCAGAAACAAGCCCTTGGGGTCAGTGCTTTTGTTCCAGCTTGATGTTAATGTTAACATTTCTGCTGAGTAATGGCAGCTGAGGGAATCTGGGGATTGAATTTGGTCTTCATCCAGATTTTCTTGCTCCCTCCCCCGGTTTCAAATGTGATCATCTGCATGGTTTTTATCTAGTTGCCAATTTAATTACAAAAGATGCAAAGAGGCAGAGAAGAAGTGGGCAGGAAGACAAATCTCTGCTCCACCTCAGGGCTGACATAGGCTGGTGGAGTAATGGCAAGGAATCTCTTTGCAGCAAGTGGGAGCTGGAGTGGCCAGCCCAATGGTTTGGTTTTTGACATTGCTAAAGACAAGCAAAATACCTGTGCATAATAGCAGTGCCCTTTTCAAAACTAGGCAGCTACACTTCTGAGACAAGATGTTGTCTAGGGAGGGGGAGTGCTGAATGGTGGCATTGGGTTCTCTTGTTTGTCTTATCCCTCTTCCCAAAGGCTCCAGGAGGAGGCTTTCCAGCCTCCTCCAACTCACACTCTGCACACCTCTGTTTCTTTCTGTCTTCACAAACACCTGGAAGTTGCACTAATACACCACTTGGCTCTGGCTTCCAGTTGTCTGTTGGGGATGGCAGGTATGCAGAGCTCCTGTGTGTAAAGCAGGTCAGGTGGGGCTGACTGAAAAGGAGTGCTGGGGATTCTGCTCCTGGCGTGGTTTAATGCCTTGTCCAGCACGTAGTCCAGTACAGTCTCTAGAGAAGATTTCTTACTCCCTGCTTTTCTTGTCTGATGCAGGCTGTTGCAGCTTCAAAGGACAGTCATAAGCACAGATGCTGAACTTCCAGATGAGCTGCTTTATGGCAGGGCAGGTTACCTGTATGCCTTGCTGTACCTCAACACTGAAATTGGCCCAGACACTGTCCCACAGTCTGTTGTCAAAGAGGTAAGAGACTTTTCTCTCTCCAGCGTCACAGCATCAGTGAGGTTGAACTGGAATCACCTCTTCATATCATTCAAGGAATTGAGAGGAATGTTGGAGAGGGACCTAGAACAGGGAACTCAGACTTAATCCATACCTCCAGTCTCTTCCTCCTTTCCCTCCAGCCCAGCTGGGACTTAAACAGGCTGATTCAGGGTAGGTGTCCATGGCCAGCCATGGAAATGAGTCTAACGTGGGACTAGTTTCAGATCATTTGGGGATGAGAAGTTGTTATGAAAACCTTAAATATGGAAGTGAAAAGAATGAGAATTTGTTGTGGGGAAGATGCACAACTGTTCTGCAGTTACCAGAATGAGAGAAGGCAGACCTGGAAGAAAGAAGTGGTGACTAGAAATACGTATATATTAAGTTTTAACTCTTAGGTATGTGATTTAATCACTTTGGAGAAACTCAATGTCTACCTCAACAAATTAATTGAGTATTATTGTCCTTTTGCTGCTTATTGTGCCTTAATCTCTGCTGTGGTTTTAGTCATGACAGAGCAAAGCCCTCAGAGTCAGAGCAGGAGAGATGGAAGGGGTGTGTTTTGGTTTTTTAGGTGATAGATGCTATCATTGAATCGGGGAAGAACTTCTCGAGGGAGGAGCGGAAAACAGACCGCTGTCCTCTGCTGTACCAGTGGCACAGGAAGCAGTATGTTGGAGCAGCCCATGGAGTGGCTGGCATCTACTACATGCTCATGCAGGTAAGAGCATCTTCTGTGGGCTGAGCTGAACCACCAGTGATTTCTTGGTTTAACACCAGAGCATCTTAGCTTCAGCTTTCACGCATGTGCAGCCTTGGGCTGGGGGCTCAGAGTCGGGAGTCAGCTGCTGCAGCACAGAACTGTGCAGGGGGCTAGCTCCAGCCCTGGTAGCAGAAGACAGCTGTGACTTGAGTATCCTCACATTAGAGTGAATGAACCCTTGAGTTTCAGAGCATCAATGTTCCAAGCAGCTGAAGTTTCCTACCTTCATCAGAGACAGTGAGATACCTTCCCTCACCCCCTCACTCTTCTGGTGCCTGTGATTAGACCACCTAAATATTGGTTTAGTCACTCTCCCTCATTCTTCATGATTTTTTACTGAGTGAGTGCACTGGTGGTACCTCCTGCCCTCCAAGCCTTTTCTCTCTGCTGACTTTTTTTCACTGTCTTCAAGCTTTTAGAAGACTATCCTTAATCACACATTATTCCTCAGTATGCTTTTGCTCTTACAATGTTCTTCATTTTCCTTGTCTCTCTTCCCAAAATCTGATGTTCCTTGGTGCATGCACGACCCCTGCTCTCCTCTTTCTGTTGCCCTGAGTGAGATTCCTCTCTTGTGTGTGCCTTCTCTTTGCCACACCTAAATCCATTCTCCCTTGCCCTGAGGTTCTGATTTTTCAAAACAGACCTGTAGGTCTGTCTTCTGTTAAGCAATCCTGAAAAACAGCCTTAAGCTTCATTATAGAAGGTGGCCATAGAGCTACAAAATTGCTATCGTGCCTGTTTCAGGTTTCTGAAGGTCCTGACAATCTGTGCATGTTTATGCATGTTCATTTCCTTAGCAGCTCATATGGAATGACTTTCCCTTGAGCAGCAGGGGGAGGATTGCACATCCTAGCAGCCTGAAGCTGCAGGCAAACATTCACTGCAGAAGTGACCGAGCCGTTGTTTGGTTTTGCCCCTGCTCAGACAGTGTTTGTTTGCTGATCTGTTTCAGATCAGCTCACACCACTTTCCACCAGTAGCTGATGCTGTGGAAGTGCCAATTGCTCTGCTACCTGGAGCATGCCTTAACCTCATTGGAGCCATTTTCTGCAATGTCCATCTCACTGGAGCCTCAAGCTGCTCTGATTTACTCTGCCCTTATCTTCACTTCCTGCTTTTGTCAACAACGTGGGCCATCCCCCTCCCCCTCCCTCACCTTTCTGGCTTCCATTTTTCCTTCCTGGCTCTGCTAGATTTTCTGCAAAAACCCACTCATTCCTTCAAAGAAACCTGTTTGAAGGCTGCATCCTTCATTTACTACTCAAGGCTGCTGACAGAAATAATTGCACAGTGCCTTTTGGTTTAAGCAGAAGCTACTGTGGCTACATGTTAAAAATCCTCTCTCTCTTCCTTTACATGTAATTGCTGCTTTTAAGAATTACCACAAAGCCATTGTTTATGCAGCAGTAGATTACTGTCTTTGTCACTGTACATTAAATATTGTGAGTCATGCAGACTTGAGTCATCCACTGCAGGAGGAGATGGCATATTGGAGTCCATCCTTTCCCCATCTCTCCCACACCCAATGAGGAATTTTTTAATTTTTTTTTTTGTTCAGTGTTTTCAGCAAAGAATTCAGAAAGTGATCTGTTGAGTGACTGTTTGGTAATAAGAAAAAGAACATCCAACATACCTGAGTTGTGAGTGTCACTGGTCATGTGTTTGTACAACACCTTTATGAGGGGCCTTGTACTGATGGATTCATTTACAGAAGACTTCCTGGGAGAAGAAGAGCTCAGCTATGTTGAATAACTCATTCAGGAGGTAGAGGGGGAATTCTGAAGTGTTTGGTAGAGAATCACAGAATGGTTGGGGTTTGGAAGGGACCTGGAAAGATCAGCAAGCTGGTGGAGGAAGGAATACCAATTAAGAGCTACTACAGACCCAAACAGATACTCAAGTTTCTAAACCTTTACTTAAAAGGAGCATGCATGTTGATGGATACACTCCTCCTTTTGGCAAGGATATAGACTAGAAAGAGGAAATGAGAAAGGAACTTCAGAAAAGTGATCTAAGGATGAATGTGTAGTGCAAAGGTGTTTAGCTATGTGGAAAAGGAGCTGTTGCTTCTGAAACTGGAAATGCAGAGTTATAGCCCACAGCTTCAGGGAGTTTTATTGATGATGGAAGACTCTGACCTTCATAAACCTTTGCCAGGTGTGCCACTACATAGACTCTTCTTCATTTATTGGAAAATAGGAGAGATTTCTGTACATTAGTTGAAACTAGTGTAAAGCTAAACTGTAATGCACTAAAAGTGTGCACTGTGAGCAGCGTGGTTATAAACTCATCCTCCTCTGAGTATTTCACTCATTTAAGATGTAAAGAGAGGCCTGGGAGTCATGAAGGCTGTATTCTGTTCTCAGTTCTTCCATGCTCTTTCTGTGTCCCCTCCAGTAAGACAGGCAGCAGCTTGGTGGCCCAGATTTTTTTGTCTCTCTAGTTGCTGTAAAAGTGCTCTTCACAAGGGTGTTGTAAACAGGCATTCATTAAAACTGTATGAAGCGATCCGAAGTATTTGGAGCAAGGTCGCATATGTGGGATACCTGAAAACAGATCACAGAAATCAAGTGTTGATAGACTATTTGTGACTATTTCTGTTCCTAGTGGTGTTCATTTGTTTGGGGTTTTTTTAATGTTTCCCTTAGCCAGTTGCAAATGTGGACCAGGAGACCCTGGCAGAGCTGGTGAAGCCAAGCATTGACTATGTGCGCCATAAAAAATTCCGCTCCGGCAATTACCCATCCTCACTGAGCAACGAGACTGACAGGCTGGTTCACTGGTGCCATGGTGCCCCTGGGGTCATCCACATGCTCATGCAAGCTTACAAGGTGAGTTATTCTCTGTTGATATTCACCTCTTGCTTTCACAGAGGCACCTGTATGCAGGCCTGTTCCATTGTAAGGCTTGCACAGAATCATAGAATCATAGAATGGTAAGGTTGGAAGGGACCTCAAGGATCATCCAGTTCCAACCCCCTGCCATAGGCAGGGACACCTCTCACTAGTACAGCTCACTCAAGGCCTCATCCAATCTGGCCTTCAACACATCCAGGGAGGGAGCATCCACAACCTCCCTGGGCAACCTGTTCCAGTGCCTCACCACCCTTACTGTAAAGAACTTCCTCCTAACATCCAGTCTAAATCTCCCCTCTGCCAGTTTAAGCCCATTGCCCCTTGTCCTGTCATTGCAGGACCTTGTAAATAATCCCTCCCCAGCCTTCCTGTAGGCCCCCTTCAGATACTGGAAGGCTACTATCAGGTCCCCTCGAAGCCTTCTCTTCTGCAGGCTGATGAGCCCCAACTCTCTCATCCTGTCCTCATAGCAGAGCTGCTCCAGCCCTCTGATCATCTTTGTGGCCCTCCTCTGGACCTGCTCCAACACTTCCATGTCCTTCCTGTGCTGAGGGTTCCAGAACTGCATTTTACAGTCTTCTAGATCATACAATCAGAGAATGGTAGGAGTTGGAAAGGACCTCTGAAGGTCAAGTCCAGCTCCCTGCTAAAGCAGGATCACCTAGGGCAGGTCACACAGGATCACATCCAGACAGGTGTTGAAGGTCTGTTAGAGACTCTACAGCCTCTCTGAGCAACCTGTTCCAAGGCTCCAGCACCCTGACAGTGAAGAAGTTTTTCCTCCTGTTGCGATAGAACCTCCTCTGTTTCAGATTGTATCCGTTGCTGCTGGTCTTACCACAGGATGCCACTGAAAAGAGCCTGGCCCCTTCTTGACAGCCACCTCTCAGAGGTTTACAAGCATTAGTAAGATCTCCTCTTAGTCTTCTCTGCTGCAAACTAAACAGCCCCAGGTCTGTCAGCATTTACCTCATCAGACAGATGTTCTGGTCCCTTCATCATCCTTGCAGCCTCTGTTGGTCACTCCCTGGTATATCCCTGTCCCTCTTGGCATTTGGAGCCCAGACACAATACTCCAAATGTGGCCTCAGCAGGGCAGAGTAGAAGAGGAGGAGGAGAACCTCCCTTGGCCTGAAAGCCACACTCTCACTGAATTCACTCCAGGATAGCATTGACCTTTGTGGTCACAAGGGCACATTGCTGAGCCGTGGGCATAGATCTGCACTTTCACAACCCTAGGCTAGGCACCTGAGAATCTAAAAATACTCCCATAGGCATGATTTAGAAGAGGAAATAAGTGGGTAAAGGTGCTTCTCTGTGCTGGTAGTTACTAGACTGGGATTTCTTGGCAAAGAGCTATGGATCTAAACAGTTTGATATCGGAGTGCTGGGTGTGAGACATTGCCCTAAATCCTTTCAGCCTTCCTCCCAAGAGTTTTAAGAATTATGTCAGTTTCCAGAAGTGTAGGTTTGTCTGTCTTGCCAAAGAACATCTTGCATAAATTACTCCATTATTAAAATCTAGCCCTTGAGAACTTAACATCAGAGCAAAGATCCTGGCCCCTTCCAGGGCCTGGACACTGTTGTTGGAGTACCACAAGCCTACCGTTTGTCTTCTCCATCCTTAACAAGGTTTGCTGTATCTCTCACGTTGTACACTTCTGCATGGCATTTGCTGTGGTTTGGGAATCAAGGGAGAGGAGCAAAAAATGGACCATAGTTGTGGAACCAAGGGCCTTGAACTTGACTTCATTCTTGGGGATGCTAATTTCAGAAACAAAAACTTTAGCAGTTCTTTCTTTTTTTTTCAAACAAGGAAAGCTGGAATGACTTAAGTCATTCTAGTGGGAGGTGTCCCTGCCTGTGGCAGGGGGTTGGAACTAGATGATTCTTGAGGTCCCTTCCAACCTTACCATTCTATGAGTAAGAAATGAAAGACAATCACAGAAACATCCAGGTTGGAAAAGACCCTCAGGATCACCAAGTCCAATCTATAACCCTGCCCTACAAAGTACACCCTAAACCATATCCCTAAGCACCACATCCAAATGACCCTTAAGCACATCCAGGGTTGGTGACTCCATCACCTCCCTGGGCAGCTCATTCCAATGCCTGAGCACTCTGGCTGGGGAAAAAAGTTTCTGACAAATGGATTATTAAAATGAAAAGGAAATTATTGTGTGTGGAAAAGTTCAGCTGCTGGTGTGGGGCATCTCTCAGATCAGCTGCCTGTTTGTTTTCAGTAGTATTTTAATTTCTGTGCCCTTATTTTTATTCCACAGACTTTTAAAGAGGATAAGTACCTGAAAGATGCCATGGACTGCAGCGACGTCATCTGGCAGAGAGGTTTATTGAGAAAAGGATATGGGATCTGCCATGGTACTGCTGGCAATGGCTACTCCTTCTTGTCTCTCTATAACCTAACTCAGGACAAAAAGTACCTCTACAGAGCTTGCAAGGTGAGCTCTGCAGCATCCCAGCAGCACACTGTTCCCTCCCATGTCCTAAGGGCTCTGCGAGGGTAAGCCTCGTCTGTCCACACGGGGCACACACCAACCTAACCTGCAGAGTCAAAGGCAGAAACCCTCTGTAAGGGGGGGAAGAACAAAACAGTGAGGGTGGTGAGGCACTGGAACAGGTTGCCCAGGGAGGTTGTGGCTGCTCCCTCCCTGGAGATGTTCAAGGCCAGATTGGAGGAGGCCTTGAGTGAGCTGTGCTAGTGGGAGGTGTCCCTGCCTATGGCAGGGGATTGGAACTGGATGATCCTTGAGGTCCCTTCCAACCGCAGGGGATTGGACCTAGATGATCCTTGAGGTCCCTTCCAACCTTCCCATTCTAAGATTCTAAAACACACAGCTAGGAGGGCATGGAGAGTCTGAAAATCAACCTGCCTGAACAAGAACAGGCTGGTGTTACATGAGGCTAATTATTCCACTGAGACATCCACCCTTGTCCTCAGCTCCTCCAGTGATGCTGTTTGTAGTCTTTTGTAATTACTTGTTTTCACACAGGTGCCTCTCTGAGGCTTTCAGTGCTCTCAATTGCAGTTTATTAAATTGCTCACTTGGATTTTTTTTATTTTTTCATTAATACCAATTGTAGAGAAAGGCACAGTTGTGAATTTTTTCAGAGAATGGTAAGGTTGGAAGGGATCTTATACCTGTGGGGGCCCTGAAAATACTTTGTCATTTTGCAGTAACAGTCTGGACCCCACAGTGTTTGTATTTGTAGGGGCTTTGAAGTGTTTCCTCAGCACATTCACATACATGCATGTGAGAAGACAAATCCATTCCCCACTAAACATTTAAGCAGAAGATGGGGGTGGGGGGTAGGAGGGAGGAGATGCTACTCTGTATTTTCCCATTGAACAGAATGATGGCTCTAGAGGCATGCTCACACCCCATACTACTCCAGAGCTAGGGCATCCTCTACTCAGTAGCATGGTCTGTTTGCTAGCAGGAGGAGTGGGGAGAAACTTTGCAGGTGGAACAGGCTGTGGGTGGCTTTCAAGCACAGAAAAGCAGGGGAGACTCACAGCCTCCTGAGTGCTCTGGGGAGCCATGATTGAGGAGAAATAGGTGGCTGCTGTTAAACTGATCCAGAGGCTGTTGATAAGTCACAAGGATCAAAGAATGCTAAGAGTTGGAAGGGGCCTCTGAAGATCATCGACTCCAATCCTGCTCCCAGAACAGGTCACCTAGGGCAGGTCACACAGGAATGCATCCAGACAGGTCTTGGAAGTCTCTAGAGAAGGAGACTCCACAATCTCTCTGGGCAGCCTGCTCCAGCACCCTCACAGCAAAGAAGCTTTTTCCTCATGTTGAGGTGGAACTTCTGTGTTCCAGTTTGTATCCATTGCCCCTTGTCCTACCACAGAACACCACTGAAAAGAGCCTGGCCCCTTCTCCTTGACACCCACCCTTCAGATACTCATAGACATTCCTAAGATCCCTTCTCAGTCTTCTCCAAACTGAACAGCCCCAGGTCTCTCAGCCTTTCCTCACCAGATGTTCCAGCCCCTTCATCATCCTCATAGCCTACATGGGACACTCTCCAGTGTATCCCTGTCCCTCTTGAACAGAGCAGTGCAGAACTGGACTCCAGATGCGGGCTAAGCAGGGCAGAGTAGAAGGGGAGTAGAACCTCCCTTGACCTGCTGACTACACTCAATGCCTCCCTTGAAGCTGAACATACCTGTTCTCCCAGCATGTTTCACTGCTGTGTAGCAGGCCTGATCTACAGGAAGCACAAGTTAAGTGCAGCCCACCTGATGACATCCTTGTGGAAGCAAAACTGGTGCTGTGGAAGGTGCTGTGGAAGGTGCAGCCTTGGCATGATTCAGCTGTAGGGCAAATGGATCTCACACAGCCATTTCCATGTTGTGTCTCTGCTTGCACTGTAGGACATGTAGTGCCTGTTAAAGATACACAGATGCTCACATTTGCATTTAACAGTCTTCAGTAATGACAATAAAATCTTTTTGTTCTTTTTTTAATGTGTTCTCCAGTTTGCAGAGTGGTGTTTGGAGTATGGTGCACATGGATGTCGTATTCCTGACCGACCCTACTCTCTCTTTGAAGGTAAAATAATGATGCTGCAAATGCAAAATGCAGGAATTTGGGCAGCCTTGCACTTTTGGCATGTGCTTTAGGTGCTGGGAATAAACAAACTGCCCCTCTACCACCAGCTGTCTCCTCCCTACTCTCAAAATCCTGCCCTGTTGATGCATCTTGGCTTTAAGCAAACAGGAGCCTGGGCAACAGTTTTGTCCCAGGTGTTGCTGCAGAGGGTCTGGAGAGAGGAGCAGCTGTGGGTAGGGCTTCTGAAAGCAGTTGATAGAATCATGGAATAGTAAGGGTTGGAAGGGACCTCTGAAGACTGTGGAGTCCAATCCCCCTGCCAAAGCAGGGTCACCTAGGGCAGGTCACACAGGAGTGCATCCAGATGAGTCTTGAAAAGCTTCACAGAAGAAGCCTCCACAGCCTCTCTGGGCAGCTTGTTCCAGTGCTCCATATCCTCACAGGAAAGGAGTTTTTCCTCATGTTGAGGTGGAACTCCTTCCTGTGTTCTAGTTTGCATCCATTGCCCTTGGTCCTGTCACAGGACACCACTGGAGAGAGACTGGCACCTTCTTCTTGACACCCACCCTTCAGATATTCATAAGATCCCCTCTCAGTCTTCCCTTCTCCAGACTTAATAGCCCCAAGTCTCTCTGTCTTTCTTCATCAAACATATTCTCATCCCTTCATCATCCTTGTAGCATCTGTTGGACACTCTCTAGTGTATCCCTTTCCCTCTCAAACTAGGGGGCCCAAAACTGGACACAGTACTCCAGATGCAGCCTCAGCTGAGCAAAGTAGTGTGGGGGTAGAACCTTCCTTGACCTGCTGGCCACATTCTTCTTAATGCATCCCACATTGCTGGCTTGTCTCTGCACAGTACTAAAACCAGGAAAAGCTTATCTTAATATGGACCAAATTTACTTCACCAGAAAAGAAACAGGAATTTCTTAGGGGCTTTCCTGTAAGTCCAAAGATGTCCCTGCACTCTTTGCTAGAGCTTTGCATTTTGTTTCATTTGTAGTTATTTTCTATTCCCTCTCTTATCCTGATGGGTTAGAAGCAGGGTAGCAATGAATCCTCCAGCCAAGCAGGGTTTGAAGCAGTGCTGCTGCCTCCTGATCAATGAGCCTGGTGTGCCACCTGCCACCACTATGTGAAATTACAGCAAAAGAAATACAGCTGGGAGCAGTGCCTGAAAGCCTCTCAAGTAGTGCTGCATTCAGCAAGATCTGGACAGCCTGGAGGGGAACCTCAGGAAGCTCAACAAGGGCAGGTGTCAAGTCAAAGAATGTCAGGTTGGAAGGGACCTCAAGGGTCCAGCCTTTCTAGCTGATTGCAATGAGCTGGCCCAGCAGCCTCTCAAGCTGTCTTAAAACTGACCAATGTAGGGTGGATGATTCCAGTGTCTGACTGTTCTCACAGGGAAACATTTTCTTCTGGGGTTCAGTTGGAATCTCTCCAAGAGTAACTTGCACCTGGGGAGGAAGAACCCCCTGCAGCAGTACAGGTTAGGAATTGATCTGCTGGATATTAGTCACCTAGGAGTCCTGGTAGACAAGAAGCTCACTGTGAGCCAGCAGTGTGCTCTTGTGGCCAAGAAAGCCAGTGGTCTCCTGGGGTGCATTAAGAGGAGTGTGACCAGCAGGTGGGGGGAGGTTCTGTTCCTGCTCTGCTCTACCCTAGCAAGGCCACACCTGAAGTATTGTGTCCACTTCTAGGCTCCTCAGTTCAAGAAGGACTGGGAACTGCTGGAGAGAGTCCAGCAGAGGCTGCAAAGATGCTGAGGGGGCTGGAGCATCTTTTCAAGGAGGAAAGGTTGAGAGACCTGGGGCTGTTTATCCCAGAGAAGAACAGATTGAGACTGGGGGGGGGGAGGTAATCTTATCAGTGCTGATCAATATCTAAAGGGCAGGGGGCAGGAGAATTGGGCCAGACTCTTCTCAGTGACTACCAGTGATAGGACATGGGGCAATAGGCACAAACTGGAACCCAGGAGGTTCCATCTGAACATGAGTAAAAGCTCTCCTGTGATGGTGCCAGAGTCCTGGACTATGCTGCCCAGAGAGGTTCTGGACTCTCCTTACCTAGAGAATTTAAAACCCACCTGGACATTGCAATCCTCAGCAGCCTGACCTAGGTGACCTTGTTTTGATGGGGAGGTTGGACTAGATCCCAGAAGTTCTTCTAACACCTAATGCTCTGTGATGCTGTACTCAGCCTTGTGAGGCCACTCCTGGGGTGTGGGGATGAGTTTTGGGCCCCTTGCAACAAGACAGACATTGAGGTGCTGGAGTTGTTCAGCCTGGAGGAGAGGAGGCTGAGGGGAGGCCTCAGTAACACATGGCCTGTGAGGAGCATCTGGCAGAGCTGGGGTTGTTCAGCCTGGAGGAGAGGAGGCTGAGGGAAGGCCTCAGTAGCACATGGCCTGTGAGGAGCATCTGGCAGAGCTGGGGTTGTTCAGCCTGGAGGAGAGGAGGCTGAGGGGAGACCTCAGTTCACAGGTTCCAGAAAGGGCTGTAAGGAGGAGGTGTTCAAAGGAGTGGTGCTGCCTTTGGCCACGGTGCTGTTTCAGTGTCAGAGGTGCACAAGGCTTTCCTTTTCCTTCTGTTCTAGGCATGGCTGGAGCTATTCACTTCCTCTCAGATATTTCTGTACCGGAGACTTCCCAGTTTCCAGCATTTGAACTTGGACCTCAAAGGAGGGAAAACAAAGCAGAACAGGAGAGCTAAAGGAACATGTTGAAAGGAAACTGATGCCAAAAGAGATGAGACAGCCTAGTGCCTGTGATACTGAACCAAGGGATGGATGAACCCCGCTCTGTGACCCCACCCCCCAGAGGACCACGAGTCGTTAGAGTATGAAGGGGAGAAGCCACACTTCAGTTCTGTTAAAGTGACACCTTCAGATGTAGGACAAGAGAAGCCAAGTTTTGAACTTTCTCTCTTCCAATGTATTTGTCTTCTTCAGGTCTTTGACATGCCCTGCACGTGTATTGGTGTTGTGTGTCGATCCAAGTCCCTTGTTGTTAGCAAAAAGCTGGTCTCTGTGTGAATCTCCCTCCTGTACCTCCCTGCATGACTCACAGCAGCACTGTTGCTTTCTGCAGCGTGGTTACCCAGAGAGTTCCACCTGTGCCAGAGAGAGTTTGGTGCCAGGACAGTGCCCAGCTCCACTGCTGAGCTGGCAACTTTAAAAAAAAAAAAAAGAAAAATACTATAATGTTCCTACTTTCCTGCATTTTTTTTTCTCCATGGTCCCTAGAAGCTAAGTCGATGGAGATCAGCCTTTTGTGGTTTTGCTGATGAGGTGCAAGGCCATCTCTGTTCTTAGAAACAGCAGGTTGGGAGAGACCTACCTTGTCTTCTGCTGCTGTTTTGGGAAGTGTTTTTTAGAAAGCCTGAAAGAGGCTGCCTTAGATACCTGCACCTGGTGTGTGTGTGTTAGCCACTTACAGCAGGCTGGAGATGCTTGTCCCCACCTCTGCCAACTGCTATCTCATCACATGGGCTTAAGCTGCAGGTGGAGTCATCTGTACTAACTTGCTGCCAGCACCAGCAGCACAGAGACACCATAACTGCTTCTCACCTCTCCATGGGTTTGTAGTCAACCTGTCCTGCAGCATTCAGTACCCAAGTGAGGACAAGAGGGTGTCAGGACAGTTTCTCCTGCTGGTAATTTGAGATGATCATTGCTTCCAAACCAAGATGCTGATTTGTTCTAGGCCCTTCCCTCCCTCTCCCAGCCCTGGCTGTATTTAGCCCCCATGGCATGGCCAGAGTGATCAGTTCCAGCTGCTTGTGGAGGCTGCAGAAGATGGATGAGCAATATGAAAGCATTGCTAGAGGCTGTCATTGAAGCTGATTTCATTTTCAAATCCAAGCAGAAAAAGACCTTTGCCCTTAAGTTCTAACTCTGCTGCTGCTGCTTTGCTTCCCCCTGCAGTGTGGTGGGGTTGTGAAGTACTAGACCTGCCTCCAGGTGCTCCTGAGTGTGGCAGCAGAAGTGGAGCATACTGTGAGTACACTTACAAAAGGCTTACGTGTTCCAGACAGTAAGTACACCTAGTGCTTGAGGAAGGTAAGTGTAGTGCTGAATGCTCACTCCCCAGGCTCTGCTGTCACCCTGCCCCCAGCCCTCCCTGTGCTCCATCGTTCCAGGTGCCTGCTTGAGTTGGTGTCCTCTCCTGGGTGCTAGTGACAGATGGCAGGGTTTGACCTTGGGGGCACGCAGCAGGGTGTGCCCTGTGAGCCATCTGCTGAGTACCACTGCTTGTGAGCAGGCTTGGAGATGCATTGTTGCTCCTGCATAAATCTTTGCAGTGCTGTCAAGTGACTGACTTGAACTCTGTAGTGTCTGTTGCCAGATCTGTTGAGATGTTAATGAGCTCTACCTTCAATTCTGCTGGAAAACAGCAGCAGGGACAGCTTCGTGTCACGCTGTAGCTCCTCTGCTGGTTTGTCAGGTAGGGCTGAAATATGGGAGCAGCGGGAGAGACCTTTCCACCCCTCTGGCTAAGAGGAGAAGATGAGGTGGGGGGGCACCAATCCAGCTGCATTGGTACAGCCAGGGGTGAGGGAAGATGCTGAAAGGCAGCAGGAGTGAGTGATGCAGCTGGGATGAGGCAAACTGGAGTAGAAATGAGGCATCCTTGAGGAGCAGGGAGAGCTGAGGATGAGAAGCAATGTATAATGTACCAGTAAAGGTGTTTCTCTGGGGCAAGCTTGCTGAGGTCTAGCTGTGTGTCCTCCTCCAGCCTCTGGATCCCTGATCTTGCCCAGTGATGAAACTGGGAGGAGACTTGCCTGAGGTCTCACAGGAATACTAACAAAGCAGGCACGTGGCAGCTCTGATTCACATCACCCCCACACCCCTTTGCTCTTCCCTTCTGCGCTGACTGCAGAGCTTGTGGGGTGTGTTAACAGGGAGGGCTTGCCAGATTTGCAGGAACCACCTGCAAACAGAGCAAAAGCCACCAGGCAGCCTTCCCAGCAAATCCCAAGCACGTGTTGCCCTGACAGGCAGGTTTTTCAGCCACTGGTGACATATGTACACGACCTTCTCAGCTGCTGAGCTTAGATTGGTGCCTGTGGGAGCTGATTTGGGCTGGCTGGAGCCCAAGGGGAATTAAAACCTGCTGCCTTTAAAACATGTACAGGTACACCCTTAGAACAGCTTCAAACCCAGCAGATCTCCAAGATGCTTGAGTGCACCTGTCAAAAATAACAAGCAAGTCAGCTACCAGCTCTTTCTGTGCCAGGGCCAGCCTCCTAGCACCTTCTTTCTCCACGGAATCTTCCTGGAATG
Organism: Eubucco bourcierii; assembly: GCA_013396675.1. Taxonomy (NCBI): domain Eukaryota; kingdom Metazoa; phylum Chordata; class Aves; order Piciformes; family Ramphastidae; genus Eubucco; species Eubucco bourcierii. The sequence continues at coordinate 172,878 of VWZE01005843.1, forward strand.
GAGCAGGAGCCAGGAAGCTCTGACAGCATCTCTGCCTCCTCTTCCTGAGGTTCCTTTCCCCTCACTGTAGGTGGCTGTTAACAGGGTCATGTGTGAAGCTGGAAGATGGCATTTCACCAGGTCATTGTTCTCAGAAGTCTCATCAAACTGAAAATGTGGAAAATGTCTTAATATTCCCTGGTTTGCTTTGTCTGTGCTTTGTCCATCTGTTGCAAAAAGCAGTTAGTGTTACAAATGGAGATGCTCTTTGGGCAGGAAAAGAGGGGGGAGAAATGCTGATGTTTTGTTCTTTGGCTTTATTAGTAAAGATCAAGCTATGTGGTGGTCATTTGTGTGATGATTCTTTTCTTTTTTTCCCTTGTGCTCTCATTTCCTGGAGGTGTTTCAAAGAGGCAGAGATGTGGTGCTGAGGGATATGGTTTAGCAGCAAGACCCATCTGGATGCATTCTTCCATGACCTGCACTAGATAATGGTTCTGCTCTGTCAGGGAGGTTGGACTTGATCTCCAGAGCTCCTTAACATCCTGTGATCTCCAGGGATGGGGTCCCAACCACCTCCCCAGGCAGCCTGTTCCAGTGTTCCACTAGCCTCATGGTAAAGAACCTGTTCCTAACATCCAGTCTAAGTCCAGCTTAAAGCTGTTGCCTCTCTTCCTATCACTGCAGGCCTTTGTAAACAGTTTCTCCCCAGCCTTCTTGCTGTCCCCCTTCAGATACTGGGAGTCTGCTATTAGATCTCTCCAGGGCCTTTTGTTCCCCAGCGTCCCTCAGAAGTGGTGCAGAGGAACATGGTTTAGGGCTGGATTTGGGACCCCCAAGTCAGAGAATGGTTGGACTTGACTTTCTTAAAGAGCTTTTCCAATCAAAATGATTCTGTGATTCTGTTCTGCTGAGTGCACAGCATCACTCTGCCCTTCTGCTCACACCACTGCTGGTGAAGAGTTAGCTAGAACACAGGTATGACCTCTCTGTCCAGCTGTCTAACATCTGGTTTCCAGCTCTGAGAAGCCCAGGTGGGTTCTCTAGCTAGGCTTCAGCAGAAGGAAGCTTCCAAGTACACTGCAAGCCAGGGGCTCTATGTCTCTCAAAGCCCCTTGTGCCACTCGTGGCTCTCTAGCACTGTGAGCAGGTGCTGTGGGTTTGCATGCACGGCATTATTTCTGCTCTGGAGGGAGGGACCTGAGGAGAACCTGCACAGATTCAGCTGGAGCTAGGTAAATGCCTTGGGGGGTTTCTAGCACAGGTTCTCTGTAACATCAAAGCAGGGCAGGAGAGAGGTGGGAGGAGGTGTTCGAAGTGCGCTGCCTGAGCCCTGTGCCCTCGGGGGGGGGGGGATTGATGAGAAGTCTTTATTGCTGGTGAAATTGCTCCCTTCTGTCCCGGGTGCTTCGGTGTAGAGGCACAGGAAGCCAGGCTGTGCCCGGCTCAGCAGCCGTGTTTGCTCTGCGTGCAGGGAGCGGTACTGACCTGTCTCCAGCCACTGCTGCTCTGCAACACCTCCAACTGGGCTGCTGTGAATCCAGCTGTAGCTGTTAGACGAGCTGGGATTAGGCTGAAGGTGGTAACTGGAGACACACAGAGGACACAGGGACACATGCACCCATCCTCATGATCTCTCACTGCTTTACAGCTCTGGTGAGGCCACAGGGTGGAATCTGTTCAGTTCTGGGCTCCTCTGTTCAGGAGGGACAGTGACTTGGTGGAGAAAACTGCTAGAAAGAGGATTAGGGGACTGGAATGTCTCTCTTGTGGGGAAGGACTGAGGGAATTGGGACTTCTGGTCTAGAGAGAAGACTGAGAGGGGCTCTCATCAATGCTTATAAATACTTAAAGGTTGGGTGTCAGGAGCATGGGGTCAGTCTTTCAGTGGTGTCCAGTGACAGGACAAGGGTTAAATGGGCAAAAACTTGAGCATAAGAAGTCCCATCCAAATGTGAGGAGGAACTTCTTTAGAGGAGACAGAGCAGTGGAACAGGCTGAGCAGAGAGGCTGTGGAGTCTCCACCTCTAGAGACATTCAAAACCTACCTGGAGGTGTGACCAGCTCTAGATGAACCTGCCTTGGCACAGGCATTGGGCTTGAAAATGGCCATGGATCCCTTCCACCCCTACCTATCTGCAATCCTGTGAAAATAGCACCTGGGCAGCTCAGGAGCCTCTTTACCTCTGCAGGGGCTGGGTTCAGAGGGCTGCAGAACTTCTCACTGTTGCCTTTGCTTTCTCTGCTGTCCTCTTCATCTTGCAGCACCTGACAGCTTGGAATGTTGGCTGCCAGTTGCACTTCTATTTAATAGCATTATGGTCTAGCAGCTCCTTTTAGGAATGCCAGACCTTCCCCTTACATGGTGTATTTGTAGCAGCCTCCCTATCAAAGAGTACAAGACACAGGAAAACCCCCTAAGACAGCTCAGCCCCCTCAGAAAACATCAGAGGGGAAGGGACACCCACAGACACTGGATCTACAAAACCATCCTGGCCCATTTCTCTCACCCACTGAATTAGATAGTGCAAACCAGAAGAAGAAACCCAAAAAGTCTCTTGTCTGATAACATTTTATCCTCTTGGCTGACCTACATACCAAAATGGGACCTTTTGGGTATCTCCATATAAAACTAACCCATCTGGGGGGTTGTGCTTGGGTCTTTTTTTAAGTAGGGAATAAAAAGCAATACTTCCTTTGTGTACCACATGGCCTGTGAAGAGCTTGTTGCAGTCCCAGTCCAGCTGTTTGTTTCAGAGCAGTGGAAGCTGTCACAGGGCTCAGAAAACAAGGAATGAGTAAAACCCAACCCACCCACAAAACAAATCTTGGCCTTGCACTATCTGTTCCCGGTGTGGTCATGAAGCAGAGGAGCAGCTGCATGGGAGCCCCAAACAGAAAGAGCAAGGTTAGAACCTTGCTTGTCAAGCTGAGTCCAGTGGCAGGATTGATGAGTCAGGCTGCTAATTACTGGGAGGCACTTGAAGGCACTGTGGGATGCTGCAGGTGAGCATTTACCCCTCTCCTATGATCCATGGGGCACCCAGTCACAGTAGGGAGGAGAAGGTAGAGGGGAGACACAAGAACAAAAAAAATACATCCATGAGTAAGGTTATGTCAGGTGACAACAACCCCATGAATGCTCCAGGGTTGGGGCACAGTGGCTGGAAAGGGCCCAGCAGAGAAAGACTTGGGGGTGCTGGTTGCCAGCCAGCTGAGCATGAGCCAGCCTGTGCCCAGGGGGGCAGCTCCACAGCCTCCTGGCCTCTACCAGAAATAGTGTGGCCAGCAGGACCAGAGCAGCAATTGTGGCCCCATACTTTGCCTCAGCAAGGCCACACCTTGAGAACTGTGTCCAGTTTTGGGGCCCTCACTCCATGAAAGAGATTGAGGTGCTGGAGAGGGTCCAGAGAAGGGCAGTGAAGGGTCTGGAGAACAGGTCTGGTGAGGAGCAGCTGAGGTTGTTTAGGCTGAAGAGGAGGCTGATGTTGGAGTGAGGTGAGGGTTGGTCTCTTCTGCCAAGTAACTAGCAGCAGTGCCTGAAACTGGTGGGGAGGTTTAGGTTGGATATTAGGACAAATGTCTATTGCAGGAATGGTCAAGTATTGGAACAGGCTGCCCAGGGAGGGGTTCAAAAATCACATTAAGGTGGCACTTCAGGACACAGTTCTGTGGGTTGATGGTTGGATGGAATGATCTTAGAGGTCATTTCCAACCTCAGTGATTCTGTGACCAGTTGAAGTGCCCACACAGGTGCTGTATTCTCAATGAGAACACCAAGCAAGTCTGCCAGCGGTGTACCTGTGTTCTAAGAGGTGTTGTCATCCATCAACCCCAGCAAATGAGCCAGCCAGACTTCAGGAACACTTCCCCAGAAGTGGAATTTCAAGGCAGAGCACCAGAATTCATTATAAAAGCTTCTAGTTGATGTGTCCAGGAAACCATCAGCTGTCATCAATACACCTTGGAACATAAAAGGGCTCAGCACCAACTCAACAAACATGAGGCCAGTTGTTGTTCCTGTTGATAGACATGGAAGCATAGAATCACAGGTGCTGGAAGGGACCTCTGAAGATCAAGCACAATGCCCCTGCCAAAGCAGGGTCACCTAGGGCAGGTCACACAAGAATGCATCCAGACAGAGCTTGAAATTCTTCAGAGGAGATTCCACAACCTCCCTGGGCAGCCTGCTCCAGGGCTCCAGCACCCTCACAGCAGAGGTTTTTCCTCAGTTTGAGGTAGAACTTCCTGGATTCCAGTTTGTATCCATTTGCCCTTGTGCCACAGGGCACCACTGAAAAGGCCTGGCACCACCTTGACACCCACCCTTCAGATATCTATAAACATTAATAAGGTCCCCTCTCAGTCTTCTCTTCCCCAGGCTAAACAGCCCCAGGTCTCAGCTTCTGCTCACCAGACAGAGGTCCCAGTCCCTTCACCATCCCTGTAGTCTTTGTTGGACACACTCTAATATATCCCTGTCCCTCTTGAACTGGTGAGCCCAGAACTGGACACAATATTCCAGAGTGATCTCAGCAGAGCAGAGGAGGAGAACTTCCCTTGACCTGCTGACCACACTCTTAATGCACCCCAGGAGACCACTGGCCTCCCTGGTCACAAGGGCATATTGCTGTCTCGTGGATAACTTCTTGTCCATCAGGACTCCAAGGCCCTTCCTTATTGAACTCCAGGAGTCATACTCCCACTCAAGTCAGGTCAGCAGGAAGGAGCTCCTCAAAAGCTCTCTCTGCTCCAGGTGACTGCTAACTCCAACAGCAGCATTCAAACAGTGTCCCTTGTGGCCTTTGTGTTGGAGACTCACATCACAATAGGAGGGATGCTCTCTCCTGACAGTTCAGAAAGCCCAGCTTGCCAGGAAGGGACTTTTTACAAGGGTTTGTAGCCATAGGATGAGAAGGAAGCTTGAGTAGGACAGATTTAGACTGGATATTAGGAAGAAATCCTTCACAGTGAGGGTAGTGAGACACTGGAACAGGCTGCCCAAGGAAGTAGTGGATGTCCTCTCCTTGGAGGTGTTCAGGGCCAGGCTGGATGAGGCCTTGAGCAACCTGGTCTAGTAAAAGGTGTCCCTGTCCATGTCAGGGGAGTTGGAACTAGATGCTCTTTAAGGTTCATTCCAACCCAAACCATTCCATGATTCAATGAATCCATGAACACCATTAAACCCATCACTGAAACAAACAAGAAATGAAGAGGAAGACATCCAGGTTTTAAATATAGGTTTCCATTAAAAGCATTACAAAGACAACTTCTCTCATTTTGAAGACAAAGAAAAAAAAAATCCACTTCTACTTTAAAAAAAAAAAAAAAATTAAAATGACCCCTTTGCAAGTAACTTTAATGAGGAAAGGTTCAGGGAGGGGAGAGAGAGAGGACTTGGAGAACTAGCAAGTGTTCAAAAGGGCAGGTGCCCTTCATCTCAGGCATTTTGCAATGGCACCTTCTTCTCACACAGTCAGGTCAGAGAGCCAGAGAGTCCTCACGTGGAGGATTTCACCACCTGCTCGTAGGGGGGAGGTGGTGTGTTGCAGTAGGATGGTGGGGGTGGGTAACCCGGGTTTCCTTGTGGGGAATTGGGCTGGACGTGGAAAGCCATAGCCATGGGGTTCATCACAGGCCCACCTGGATCTGTGTAATACGGCACTCCAGGCTGCTGTGACCCTGCAAGGAAGGACAGGAGAGAAAAGGGATCAGCCGAGGGCAGTGGCAACAGCGTCGGCTCCTCCAGGGCCCCTGCTCTGTGCACTCACACAAGTGTTCTCCAAGTGCTCATCAAAGACAGGCAGCCACCCTCCTCCCACCCCACAGCAAAACCAGGCCTGCAGGACTACGTTCACCTCTCCACCAGAAAGTGTCTCTTTCCCATGCAATGGCAGTAACAGTTCAGTGAAACAAAGGGCACCACTGCTCAGAGCAACCACCAGCTGGAAGAGACAGCAGTCAGCCCTGCTCGGTTACCGCACAGACCCCTGCAGAGTGACAGCAGTGAGCCCTGCTCGGTTCCCGCACGGACCCCTGCAGAGTGACAGCAGTCAGCCCTGCTCGGTTCCCGCACGGACCCCTGCAGAGTGACAGCAGTCAGCCCTGCTCGGTTCCCGCACGGACCCCTGCAGAGTGACAGCAGTCAGCCCTGCTCGGTTCCCGCACGGACCCCTGCAGAGTGACAGCAGTCAGCCCTGCTCGGTT